>JAUZND010014207.1:0-27813 GCA_034780555.1 Coelogynopora nodosa | reverse complement strand
TATTAATCAACATTTTATATATGATAAAATGATCATATATTAGATCATATTATGTTAGATCATAAATTTGTATAATTTTCAAGCCACTTTGGCAGCAGAGTTTGTTTTAATTCTTTTATGAATGCAATTAATGTGTGTTGTATGCTGTATTGGGATTTGATTGACGTGATTTTGATCGATGTATCTATAAACATAAAATAATTAAACTAAATATTTTAATATTTTAAAAATTTACAGAATTGAATAATATATTTGCTTTCATTGCCTGATAATCTGGATTTATGTACTTTAATAATAATAGAATATTGTCTATATGAAGATAGAGCAGTTTTTGAAGATTATATATATATAGTCTAATCTATTGTTGCTTCATCGAATTAAAATGAATATTCCAAATAATTTGTTTTCAGGGGGTGGTGTGTAAAATCATATATTTATTATTAGTGGAAAATTATAACTTTTTAAAGATACCCAAATATTCTCAAGTGAAGTTTTTCTTAAAATGGCAGTGCAAATATCGTCTACGATATCATTATTTTTGTTAAATTATAAAAATAATTCTTATTAATCAACATTTTATATATGATAAAATGATCATATATTAGATCATATTATGTTAGATCATAAATTTGTATAATTATTTAAATATTTTTGAAACTGTTCATCATAAAACAAATCAATCAAACTACAAAAATATTTAACTCATTCTAATTCGAAATATATATTTTAAATAAGCAAAACATAATAATAACAATAATAATAAAAACAATAATATGAACCATCATTTGGACAATAAAAATTGTAAATGTTTCATATTTGTTAATATCTTTTTAAAATAATGAAATAATTAGTTTTATTTTTAACTCAAATAAAAATAAATATTTTTTTACAACATGTCTACTAAGGGTCTAAAACATTTAATTTGTTTTATACTAACATTTAAGAATATTATACAAAAATAGAAGCAAATAGTGCTTATTATTATATAAAAAATATTAACAGATTCTTGGCAAAATAGGTACAATGCTAGAGAAAATATATTTTTATTTTATTTTATAAAATTATTTTAAATAGAGTTATAATTAACCATGATTTGTTTTCTTTAAAATTAATCACAAAACGTTTATTGATATAAAACTTAGAAATATAATAGTGGCATCCCCTTTTAGAAATATTAAACTCCGTTACCTATATATAGGGACAACATTTTACTATCTATTATTTATTAAACTAATTGATTATTTTCTTATATAACACTTAAAAGAAATGATTAATTAAATCCTTCATTACAGATTATAGTGATAATGTTTTTCAAAAGTATTACTTATTTATTAATTTTCTGCAATGAAATTATTTTCTTTTATATGACGAATAGGCCTACTAGTAATATTTTATGTTATTATTTATCCGCTAAAAATGTGTGTGCTTCTGTGTAAATCATTTAATTATTCAATCTGCTGTTATTATGTAGGAATCTAATATAATTGCAATGGAGAGGTGACAATACATTTCTATTTATCTCTGTATAGTAACTATAGTAACTGCAAACTTTCTACTGTTTTCAACACTAATTTGTTCAATCGACGTGTTTACTGTATGTTAGAAGCCAAAATCCATTGATAAACTATAGATTTCATGATGTCACCAAGGTAATGGCGGCTGTATAAGTTTGCGGGTGAACAATGGTACTCAATAATGTAATTGTCAAACTTATTGAAAAATTATACAGACAAAAAGTAACTGTTTGAACATTTTATTATCTCGACGGATAGTTGTCAACACACAAGAGTTTTTCATTTGGAATAAAATACAATAAGGTATCGAAATACTCATACTTTTACCAGAAATTCTAATTCACAATTTCGGGTTATACTAAATATGGAGATAAAGAATAAACGACGCCTCACAATTCAGGTACAAAACGCCAATGAACTAATCCCATCATTGAATTCATCCAGAATCGGTTCAACATATGTAGAACCCACTGTGTTAGATCTTCCATCGCTAACAACAATCCGAATAAACCAGCATATTAAAGGATCTCCTGAAACTATCACTACGTTGTATGCCAATGTTGAAAAGTTGAAAAAGGATGGAACATCACCATCCAGAAAATCATCACTATTTAGAAATCGTTTACTTTCTGGTGACGAAAAAATTGACCGGTAGGAATCTAAGGTTATTAATTTAAATAAGAAAAAATTATTTATAGTTTTACCCCTAATATTCATATACTTTTATGAAAATATCCAATTGTTTCTAAAAGTAATACCAAATCAGTTTTAATCAGATTTAATCAGTTTTAACTAAAAGTAATGCTAAATAAGTTTAAGGAATAACAGCACACTTATAAAAGCAGCTAGTATATATTATATATAGCTAGCACCTATTATAAAATATACATACATCTGTACATTTTCAATATTGTACAAATTTATACAAAAATGGTAAAATATATTCCGTACTTTAGAGTATTGTACTGTAATTGTACCTTGCTTCTTAAAATGTGTCCTATTTTCGTCAAATCCTACATCACCCACTGATGGTTTCCAAATCGCTTGATACCCAACCAAACTTGTCCATAATTTTTTTCAGTAGAGGGAGGAATAATTCTGATTTGAACCCTCGTCCGCATCTCTCTATTTTCCATATTTCCCCCTTTTTTCCTCCCCTCCTCTTTTTTTCTCTTTCCCCTTCCCCTTTTTTTCTACCCCCTTGGGCAGATTTAATTGTGCCATACGCAATTTAAAAGTTTACCTTTGGTAGAGGTCCCCTTTCTCTGATCAAAACATGTAATCAACGATATGCCAATAAATCAGAAACTCTTCCTATATATAATCACACATGCTTTTATTCGCATTTGTTGTGTATATAACAACCATCACTTGAAGTAAAAACATTATTAACTTATTAACTTATTAACTTATTAACTTATTAACGTTATTAACTTATTAACTTATTAACATTATTAACTTATTAACTTATTAACATAATTATCTCATATTCTAGTGACTATAATGTGTATATACATAGTCAATAATACAGTACATGTATATTTATATATTACATTTCCTCTAAATTTCAGTTACTAATTGATTAAATAAAGTAACTTAATTTAGGCACAGTAACACATTGTGTCTAAATTAATTATTTGATCATTATTTTAAATGTTTTTTAATGTGAAATATTTAATTCTTGGTATAGCTCGTTAACTAGTTAACTCTATAATATATTTTTTTGTATTTCGAAATTATATATTTATATTAAATATTATATAAATATATGTTTCTTTGTCTAGCCTATAATAGGATATATTAAATTGTTTCAATATAATTTTAATATATTCAAAAAAATATAACATTTCATTAGATAATTATTAAAATTATAGAGCAATAACGCCTACACAATCATGTTATATACTGTCTACGTTTTCAATTATATATAGGCATTATATACCTTTGATAATTGGTAGCGGTTAGCTGTTAAAATATGCTCTATTACTTATATTAACATTTCTATAACGTCTTATGTGCTCAACCCCTCATTTAGACACTATATCTATTTATTGTTGTTATATATAGATACTACATGGTTCACATGTCATACTATTTGACTTATACTATATATAATACAGTGTACAATTTTGAATTTATGTAACGTCTAAATATATATTTGTATTAAAAGAGTCAGAACAGAAACAGTAATAAGTAGCGTTTAATTTGATAGCATATATTTCTACTAATAATAAATATTTTTATAATTTACATTGAAAAAAATCTTTTTGTATAGTATTTTCTAATTAAAGAAGTGTTTCCGTAGCAATTAAACGCTTTTAATTAAGCGCTACACTTAATTAAGTTTCGGTTTTAAAATTACATATAGAACACATTATCTGCAAAAACTTATAAAGACCATGTTCTGTTAGTAAACTCATTGAAATGGACCCATTTAAAATACCGTAAGATTTTAAAATAATTTTTCTTTAGACTCTAAATATTGTGAATTTATTTATGTTTCATTTATAATCTTTTATGTGTATTTTTACAGAGCTGCTTCTGCAATTGCAAGTGCTGAAGGAAAAAGACACAAGTTTGTAATTTGGCCAGAATGGTCTGATGCTGATATTAATGCAGAAAAATGGGTAAGTATTACTTATTTAATATTTTCTAAATTTGACATTTTATTAGTATTATACAGCATTTTACATATCAATTATTTTGATTAATCAAACTGTTTTCCATACTAAATTAAAGTTAGGTGCTGATCCAGGGGTAAGTCATAAATTGTTAGAGCAATGTCTAGTAAATAGTTATTTTTCATGAAATATAATATTATAATTATTTATAGGACAGTATAAGCACATTTTTGTTAATGTTTATTATTTTAATTTTATACCACTGATTTTACACATTTATTTTAATAATACTCCACCAAAACATATTATTATTCAAAAACCTACTCCTAACATAAAACATTATACATAATTATATTATGATTCATTTTAAATTATTTTTAAAATAAAGTAAGGCTATAGTATAAATCATATTTTTTTTAAGAAAATGCCTAAATTTTAAATCACTAAATATATATATATATATTATAGAATATATGCATATATCCTTCATTATTATTAAATATAAATTTTATCTAGAGTACTATGTTTAAACTTTATATAATTATTTATAATTTTTATAAAAATAATTTAATATATATTTTATTTAATATTTAATTAATAATCAAATAAAGATTAAGTTATCATTTAAAAAATACTGTAGCCTACTATTTTGATATTACCCTTTTTTATTTAACTGACCCTTACCCTTATTAGTATCAAATATTTTATTCTATACTATATTTAATTTAAATATAAATAAAATAAATTTTAATTAATATATTTATTTTTAAATATTTAACTAACATATAACCTATTATAGCAATACATATTATGTATGATTATAAAATTATATAACTATAGCTGCTATATAAAATATATAAGAATTTTATTTAAATTATTTTATATTTAAAAAAAATATATATTTATTTTTTTCTTTTAATATTTTACTTAATTAAATTAATTTATTTTATATATAATAAATAATTATTATTGAATGTATATTTAAAAATATATGATAATAATTCTTTTTAAATATTATTATAATAAATTTTTATATAAATATTATTTATTGATCTGTGTCTCTAATATTAAAAATATAGAAATGACCATTAAATTTAAGACTGTTTATTTTAACCATAAAAATATCTTAATATGATTTATTTCAAAACAAAACCATTGTTTGATAGCTAGTATAATTATGTTTTTTTCTTATTGTCAGTAAACTGTATACATGTCATTATTAGTATCCTTCAACATGATCAATGTTATTATCGGTAATATGTATATTCAAATAAATTATGAGATTTACAGAAAGTTACAAAAATGAATTCATAAAAGTCCTATTCTTTTCTCTGATAGAGTGATATGTAAAAGCAAACATGCAATAAATAATTAATTCAACTACACTATCACATCAGCCATTTAGGTAATCAAATTTATATGTCTATGACTCCCTTTGTCACAGGCAATATCCACAGTATCATGGTACCATATATTTTTCAAAACAACCAGAATGCAGTATGAATTTTTCTTCTGATTATATTATCCCAACCTTAATGACACACTTAAGAACTATACTTATTTTAATAATTTTGAATAAAGAGGAAACTAACTTTGGAAATATTCTGTGGCCATTTGACTTTATATTGCCCATCTAATATAGTAATAAAAGTTTATATAATACATTAAAAATGTATTTAAGGTATTTTATTTATTGAATGAATTAATTGTACATAAAATATAAGTATACCTTATAAATATTAAGTTTATTATATATTAAAATATAGTATAACTCAAATAATTATGGATATATGTTAAATTAATTAAATAAATTTCTTTTTATTTGATTTATTAATAATATTATTATTGTTATAATTTAACAAATAACATCACTAATATAATTATTTTATTTACTATATAACATATTTTATTATACAACTTAATACATAAATACTTATATTGATCAATTTCTATAAAATGATATTCTGTAAATACATTATACTTCCTTTCTTTATTTTTGAAAAAGTAACTTTTATTATAAATACTAATTTTAAGGTAAATTGATGAAAAATAACATATTACAAAATATTTGTTTATTAATAACAATTATTGTATCACACACATTGAACTATAGTGCAGATATAATTAGCCATATATCATTTTAAGGTGTATAATTTTATTTTTTATCAGTATGGTACAAAATCAGCAAATAATTTATTTGTTATTAACACTACTACTATTATCAGAACTTGGAACTTAGAACTTGAATTACATTATGTTTGATATAAATATATAACAAATTGTTAAATAAATAGTACACTTTTTAAAAAGTAGCAGTTTGGTATGCTTGATAAAATTATTATAATACATTTTATTAAATTTGTTATATGTAATTAAGCTGTTTGTAATTTTTACAAACAAACATTTAATTATACATTATAATTATTATAAAGCTAAATATAATTAATTAAATTTGTAAGCTAATATTATCTTGTGAAACAAATCATATTTAATTGAAAAAATATTGAAATTAAAGCTAATTGCAGATATATTTTTAACATTGTAATAAATTAACTTGTATTTTTATCTATTATTTGTTTTGTTGTTCTTATTGATGTAGTTTTCTGTTAAGATGTGTTATTAATTTCACCATTTAATGTTACTTTTAGTAGCGTGTATATGTAATTGAATTATAAATATATAATTTAAAGAATTTTTAACATTTTAGGATTCTACTGTTCACAAGGGAAAAGTGGAAAAAGGAGGTGGAAAATCACCAGTGGTAATAACATTTATCATTTTATTATATTATAAAAAAATATAGGACATTTTTTTACTCTAAATTTTTCAATATTTTAATTATTTAAGTCTATACATTTATGAATATATTTGATAAAAATAGCTGTCTATTTACGTGAGAGTATAAAATCATGGAATAAAATAATTAAAAAATTATCTTTGGTTTCAATATTTATAATGTTACCATCAAAAATGTATTTGGTGTAATTTTGTGTGAAAATAATTTTAAATATATTTCTATTAACCTTTTTCCAATAGTGTTAAATTACTTTTGATTTATTAAAATTATTTAGATAAATATGTTGAAATTGTATTTTTGTATATATTTTTTCATAGCCACAACACTTCTTTGATGATCCAGATGGAAAGGTTCTTATGCCATCATCAGTTCCAGTTTATCAATGGAAACGTCCACAAGAAGTAAATCCAGAGAGGGTAAGCAGATATGTACTTCAGCTCATTATCTTAGGAATTCTATTTTCCAATTGTTCTGATTTATTTACATATTAATGATTGCTATTTATTAAAAACAAATTTGGTTATTAAAAAAAATTATTTGCAGAAATGGTGACAATTTGTATATTTGAATGTAATATATATATTATTAATCATGTTATATATATATATATATACACATTGTGATTGACGTTTTTAGATTCCAGTGGTAATTGATCCAGATCATACATTCGAATTCAACATTATGTCATCTAATGACCATATTTTTCATTCAGAGGTGAGTTGTATTAAAAAACAATTATATATTTGAAAACGTTTTGTTTATATATTAAATGATTGCTAGGAGAGAGAGAGTATGAGAGCTGAATAGCTCGAAACTGGTAGTGCTCTGTCTCTCCGCTGTTTGTACAGGTTCTGCACTTAGTGCTTACTTATTACTTATTAGGAGACAATTTTACATATTGATGTTCAAGTGTTTAATAAAATACATCTATATAAATGTTGTTTATGTCTTCTATACAGTTACCTGGTTTATAATTTTTAATTATGCTAAATTTACAAAATAACATAGTATGGTAATTTTTATATAGTCAGTACATTTAGAGTAAGTTTTCAATGATAAAGTAAAATTGCTTGATTATATAATATGGATTAATTTTAAAATGTAGTTGAATGATTTATATATTCTTGAGACATTTCACATTAATTTTTAAGGATTCTGTTAATGATTAATGTATACTTATTTGCAGTAAAAAAAATCAGTATTGTTCATTTATAGTAATTTATTTTGTTGAAAAATACTATTTGGTTACATTTTTATAAGACAATTTATTCCATATAGTGCACATTATTATTATTAAATATTTAAATATTATGGCTTACCTTTCTTAAGTTATTTGAAGTATAATATTTATAAAACATACCTTGAAAGATTTAATATATTTAAACAAATATTTTAATAATTTTATGTAATATCTGTTTATAAAACTGTTGTACTTACTTAAATGATAACAGTTCTACATAAAAAGTATTTTTATATTATTAAAGTATTGAATTGTCATCTTATCACTCCAGGCCTGTTTTTGATTAAGTACAAGCTATATTTGAATTGTAATTTTTTTAATAAATAATATTTGTGGTTTGTTGATAAATCATTCCTTTTGTTTGACCTTTCTGGAGTTTAGTCATGAAGGTTGTTTTCTTTCTTTAAACCATTCTGATATTATTATGAAATTTTGTTTCTTATTTGACAGTCGCTTTGTTAATTTCTGGTTCTCCTTTTTTTCTTTGTTTTGTTGATGTTGAGGATTTGAATAGAATGTATGTGTATCCATTTACTAATGTATCTATCAAATTGTTTTTGTTAATTATTTTGTTGTACATTTTATTATTTAAAGGAAAATATATAAATAAAGTAATGTAACAATATATACTTTCATTCTATCTTATTGTAGACTATGCGTTGGGTGATTAGCCAAATGGATGCTCTTTGGAAGTTGAATACCACGAAAGCAACTGGCAATGAACAACCTGAAACACCAATATCTCCCGAGGGCATTGTTTACCAATGGAGACCCTGGGAGCACATTTATGCAATGACCAAAATTGGAAAGGGACCTAATCTTCCTCTTTTTAATCCCTATGGAAAATATGCAGTAAAATTATTTTTCATGGTATGTTTAATTTCTTTACTCTTCTACCTTTAACTTTGTTGATTTATAATATTTAAAAAAAGTTTTTTATTTCGTGTTCTATAATAATTGTCCAGATATTATTTTATAATAATTGGCTAGTTTGTATTACAATAAAACTTTAATTGAATATATTTATAGTCACTAATTACTCTAAATTGAAATAGTGTTACTTACATCAATTTTACTACATTTATTTATTTTAAATTCCATCTATGTAAGTTATACCTCTTTACATCTATTGTCAAACATAATTAAGAGTATTATTATATTTAATATATATTAATTAAAATAACAGTTTCAATTTATAAATAATGTCACTAATAATGGTAGTGAAAAAAGTCTTTATTATATTGTAAACCAAAACAAGTTTTTTTTACTTAATAAATTAGTTCCTAAATTATGTATATACATTGGCTAGATTTAAATTATACATTATTATTTGTTTATATTGAAATAAATGGTTAAAACTGTGATAACCTTAAAATTAATTTTTCTTATTATTTTTATTAATTCTATTTATTTTTGTCATTCCCAATATTCTTTCTAACTGTTTTCATAGTCTCTCTATCTCATAAATCTGTACTAGGGATTTCCAATTTATGCTATTTTGCCAGTTACTATCAGAAACAGTATGTCGGTTTAACGACGTTACTAAAACATGTAAAATTATTTTCATATAATACTAAATAATTGTTATGAAACATTGTATATTTATTTCCACTGATTAAACTCTCTTAAACTTCGTTTGTAATTTTTTATGTGTTGACCCAATTTTGTTGATATTTCAACTTCTGTTTTAATAATATTTTAATATTAAAAATATTAAAATATAATATAAACTTATTTTTAAAAACGTTTTAGGGTTCCTGGCGTAAAATAGTCGTTGATGATTGTTTGCCTTTTGATGAAGAAGACAATATGTTGTTACCTGCTACCTCTATAGTGCACGAACTGTGGCCCATGCTACTCACAAAGGCACTACTGAAAATCGCTTCATTGGAGTAATCTATTATTATATTTTTGATTATATATTTAACAGAATAGTATTTAAACAGAATGTTAAAACATTTTTATTAAGCATTGTATGCTTTTATAAATTATTAAAAATATTATTACATATTAATATACAATTAATGTCTTGATACAAATTATGTTCAGAAAATTTTGTAATTGTAGGAGAATATATTTAACATTTGTTGGTAATATATAATATATTCTAAGTATAATCAAAGTTATGGCCATGAATAACAAATTTGCACTAAGTGTGCAAACTTTAGTAAATTTCATTCAATTATTTTAGTATATTACTAATAATTATTGTAAAGCTTGTACTTGCATTTTCATAATTATATATAATAATTTGCAGTTATGGTGCTGGATCAGGAACAATGGAAATTGGGGATTTCTGTCCAATTCACTGTCTAACGGGATGGCTGCCTCAAACTATCATTGTTAAGTAAGCTAACATTTAGCTTTCGTAGAGCTATTATTTGTAAAAAATGTTTATGTAAAGATTTGTTTTTGATTTATTGAAAGTTACTTCAAATGGTATGCAACATATATAACTTAATATTTTTTATACCTAAACAAAAATTATGTTGTTTTTGTGCTAAATTTTTCTTAATACATTTTACTTTGTTATTCTAAATTTAAATGAATTTGTATTATATTTATTTAAAATTCGACGTAATTTTTATTCTTATTTCATTGTATTTATTCAGGAAGGGTCAGCATGATCAGATATGGGAGTTACTGAAGCCTCACTTACCTGAGTGGAAACTTCCAGAACCGGAGAAGGAGCCCCTACCTGATGTGGAGGGTGGTAGTCGACGTGCCAGTCAGCTGCCCCAAGCTGTACGTTGTTTTTACCCGCTTGTTGGCTTTGTAGTTTCCAAGTCTCTATAGTCTTCATTTTATTTTATGTTTGACAACTAGAAATAGTCGGTTTAAGAGGGATACTAATATCAATAATAATATAAGCAATATATGTTCTGCTGTTTTAGTCCCATGAAGTGTGACAATGTACTTCACATTTTTACGTTTTATGTAACATTCTCGTTTTATAAAACTTTTTGTTTACCTGATAAAACCAATATTAAACTATCTCGAATCATTATCATGATAATAGAAACAGAATTAGCTTAATTATTTATATGCAATTTAAGAAACATTATTATATTTCAATAAGTTGATCGGTGTGATGGAGCCATTTTGAAAATGCATTAAATTATTTCGGCTATGGTGATAATTCTCCCCCATTTACAGTCCATACAAGCAGTCATCCCATCCATCATGGTAGGTCGTGAAGAGGGCTGCAGTAAAAAGAGCTATTGCTCCCGATCTAATAGTATCATCCCGCCAAATTCCTTGTCCAAGGAGACAACTCCGAGATCAGGCACTGAGCCAAATACTTCGGTCTTAAAGACTATCTCGCCCACATCACATGTTCGTGTTGTGCTATTTAACTATAGTTAGTTCCAAATGCAAGTTGCTGGTTTTTTTAAATAACCACACTGTTATATGCCCTATTCGTGTGAATCGTGTTTTCCTATTTGAAGCAACGGTTTGTAGTTGTGACAATAATTGTATGGTGTTATTTATATGAGACATTAAAGATATATTTGACAAAAATCAATATATTTTATTTGATGAACTTACATATTTTATCTAATACACTTAAATGGTATTGACAAAGTGGTTATTTTGATTTTAAGCAGTTTTGGACTTTCTAAATATATTGTTTTCCTTTACTTTATTTTACAATATTATCTTATATCCCCCCTTTTCACCTTCCCGTATATTTGAAAGCTGTGGTGTTTTTGTCTTAATCTAATAATGTCTCGATTCGAATTATATATACCGTGTAGATTGTAGATATGTTTACTATATATTTTAATTTTCAATATATATACATATACGTATTTTATTAATTTATAAATTTTTTCATTCAGTTAATTATACATTTTATTTGATGTTTGTATATTATATATTTAAATTTGAATACTATAAAAAAATTTTTTTTCATAACATAGGCCTTTATTTTATATAACATATTAGGTTTTTTTCCTCTTTCCATTAAATCTTTGCTGCACATTACATTTTTAAAACGAAACTAATATGTTTATTAGTTCATTCTTTTAACAACAAAGTAACAAATGTATTATTTTTAGTATTTTTTGACTAATTGAGGTAGACTAACTAATAGTGTGAGATATTGAAGTATTTTATTGCTATTTGTGAAATGTATATATTTCAAATATTCGGTTATGTCTTTTTCCATTATCTTTTAAAATATCATTAAAGATAAAGGCAATTTGTTTTATCATTTATTCCTTTTGTGAGATCATGGATACCTAACAGTTTTAGTATACTATTTATTAAACCTTTAAATATAGACTCCAGACGGTGGTGTGACAGAGGCCAAAGATGCAGTTTTACCAAAAGGAGGCAAAAAAGATGATAAGGGAAAAGGTAGTCAAACGTTTTTCATATGTACATATACCAAATTTATATATTGACTGTACTTGTCTGTATTTGAATATTGACTGTATCTGAATTGAATCTATTGTAGTACTATTTTCATACAATTTGTTAATATAAATTTGTTTCATAGTTTCATTAAATTTTATGCAAATTTCATAGTATTTTTTATAAATTTATAATATTTAAAAATATATATTTATAATTTCTTTTTTCTCCAGATAAAGGAAAAGATTCGGGTAAAGATAAGGATAAGAAAGATACTGCAAAGGATAAAAGTAAGAAAAAATGTTAACCAAGATATAACTTTATAAAGCAATACATGATTGATTATAATTGATCACTAACTATAGAACCATTAATTAAAATGTTGTTTAATATTATATCACGATCCTTGTATATTGAATACTTAAATATGTATACAAATGAAGGATGTACTTTTTTTCGTTCTAGCTAAATTTTTAAACGTTATTATTATTGTTTTTTGAATAAAGAAACACACATTTAAGATGATAATCGGTCTATGAATGGATGAATGATATTGTATTCCCGGTAAGTATAGGAATCAGTTATTGTGACGTTATTCTGCGATTGGAATGTGAGATCATTATTTAGACCGAGCGCTGTGAAGTCCATTTCTGAGATTCCAATGAAGTTCTAGATGCTGTGAAATTCATCATTTATAAAAAAGAAGAACAATACTTTTTTCCTATCTTAAAGACGCAAAATAGTTATTTTAAAACATGTAATACACATTATACTACTTTTTTTGGGAGTATAGTTATTGGTTAGGAAAACCATAATTGTTTATGGATAATATATTATTTTGTTTAAAAATATGCATAGTGTTGCAAATATTTTCCAAAATTAGCCGTTTGACATTACTTTAGATAGATGTTCTATATTTATTCTATAAAAAGTAAGTAAACACCTTTGAAAACTTTGAACTACTCTCAGTGAAAATATTTGTTTACATCAAATTTAAAATGTTATTATATATCGGACCAACACATAACTTGCAGGTATGAGTTCTTTAAAATGATATTTACCTATATATGAGACTAATCTGTTAATTTCTGACATATCTATAAAAAACAAATTAAAAATTCTAAATTACACACTTTTAACCATATTTATCCTGACATGCGCCGTTCAGGCACACCCATTACACATTTTAGTTTTGTATAACGAAATTTGTAATATATGAAATTCAAATTTTATTGCTTTTTATGAAATTTTGTTGTGGTCATTTTGATATTTAAATATATAGATTTACATATTTTGCATCCATACAATTTCTTAAAGTTGCTTTTCATCGTGTTTTAGATGAAATAAACATCTTTACTTCAGTGAAATAACATACCACTTGCCTTTTTTAAAAATACCACGTCAAACGCTGAATAAACACGCAACATCTGTATATCACATATAAATCAGTTTCCAATATTAAACTTTAGTAGAAATAATAAAAACATTGATAGTATTTCACGTTTAAAATTTCATTGTCATTTCTAATGTTGATTTTGAAATATAAAGAAAAAATAGAAGCGTGCCGCAGCGGCACATGTCAGGATTTAATGCAAATAACACCGGTTAAATAGGGTTAAAAAATACTCATTTGAAGAACTTAAATTATATATAACGATATGGCTGTGACAATGTTAGACTTTAGATTGGTTTAATTGTAGTTTGTTTGTTCGCTACATAGTTATATCATGCGATATCTTACACGGCAATAAAAAATATAAATATTTTTTGCAGAAATGGTCGGGATAGAGGATCAGGTTGTTTATGAAAAGCCGGAGGTCGTTATATTCGCTTCATATCATGACGTCACACGGCGCAATCCGTTCTCTGTCATGTCCATGGCCGAGATGGTGAGTATATAGTGTAAAAAAATACTATTTGTTGTTGCATCTATCATTGTTTTATATATAATACGTATTGAACTTAAATGCAACTGGCAAATAAACTAAAAGGCAGCGTAGCCCTCCCGGTTTTAGCCAATTCATATTATAGGGTTTAACTGCGGGTTTCATTTCAGTAAGAAATAAATATATAATTTAAAGTGGTATTATTTCTATAACAAAGTATGAAATGTGTAATGCGTGTAATTATTGCTTGTAGGACTATTCATAATAACCGATAGAAATTGAACTAACTTACTAAATTGTTTCCATTTATAAACAACATTCTTTTATGTTCATATATGGAACTATAAATAACATTGAATTATTGACTCAATTTAAAATATGAACCAAATTAAAATAAATAAAACTATGGGTCTATTGGCAATATGTTTCAAAAGATGCCATTGTAGTTGTATCCGGTTATATGAAAAATGAGTTTTGTAATCTATATCCGTTATGTAGAATCAATAACTGTGGAATCTACAAACAGTATTAAGTATATACAGATTGTATTAAGTAGAACGAATTAAAGGCAATACTATTTTGTGTTCTATTTTTTTTAAATAATCAAGTGCAGTATGTTTATAATTTTATTTAAATATTTTGCTTCTGCTTAGATAAAATATGAGTAGGCACATCCCGATTTACTTTAAAAATAATAGTATTGAAGAATTTAATGTATTGCTGTAAATCTAACTATGAACTTTTTCAGTAATTGTTAAATTTGAATAAATATCCTAGAAATTTGCTAAAATTCTATATAAAAATATTATCCGTTTAAAATGTGAAGTGACTTTCATGGGAATCATTTTATTAATAGTGTTATGTTATTTCAAATATAAATTGCTTTTTATGCTTTAAAAATTAATTTTGTGATTTTTCGATAAAGTCAAACAATAAAGCTAAAAATAAAGAACTATTTAACATTTATCCTGAGTCGAAATTAGAGATACTAAATTGGCAGAAATTTTTGACTGGTTTTTTTGATAAACAAAAACAGGATTTCGTAATACGTAACAATATGGGACATCGTTTTACGACAAACATTTTCAGGTTATGGTTTAATTTTAAATAAGTCTGCTTACCATTAATTAATTTTTAGGATATTTTCATTTGAAGCTTTTTTACAATATTTAATTTTAATTAGCATAAATTTATTAGGACATGCAGGAATTCCCTCGAGATGCTGGTAACTTGATAGCTTTGAAGTTTGCAAATCTCCTTTTGCAACCAGCTCATAAATCAACGCACACACCTAAACACCTGTTTTAAACACCAGAATCACACCTTCTCCCACTAGGCCGACCACAGTGAAACACTGCGCCGCGAGGGCTTCTCCCACCTCTACTCGCACCCGGTGCTGCTCAATAAGCTGCGCGCCTGCCCGCTCACCCCGCCGGTGAAACCCGAGGTAGTCCCGAGCTGGAAGCAGATTCGGCCCCGGGTGAAGCGGCCGTTGCCCACCAGCGAGGGCCACCCGGTGGAGGAGCCCGAGGTGGAGCGGCCCATACGGTGTCTGGAGGTGCAGTCGCCCTTCGTCAACTTCCGGGTCAGCCCGGTGCCTGTCCCTACCAACACGTGAGTTGAGATGCTCTGGTCCTTAGAGGCGGAGGTTGTTTTTTCGTTTGCCGAAGCGGTGTCTTTGTAGATATTTATAGCTATAGTTTATTATTGGTATAGGGCATATTCTGTAATTTTCATATGTAAATATGAGGAAAATATTATTTATTGATATGTAAACATATTAAAACCAACTTATTTACATATCAATACTTTTACTATATACTAAAATATTTTTATAAAGTAATGCCCGGTATTTGTCATAATAGCTATTGAGGCGCATAGTGTATATTGGAAAAATATTGGAGAACAATTGGTGGCTGTTTAATGACTCTTCCATGACATCTTATCATTCGCATAAATTAACATCAACAACAGGCAATATTTTATATGTAGAACAATATAATCTGTTTATTGATTAAATATAGGTTATATTATTATACATTATTATATTCCTATATTGACCTATAATATTACTTAAATTAACTGAGTATATTCATTCTTGTGTGTAATTTGATTTTTTTTCAATTGATTATGTTTGTGTAATATGTTTTATTATTAAAAATGTTCCTCGAAAAAATTTTGACTAAAACATATATCCTAATAAATGTATAAAAGCTTATTTTTATTTGAATTAAATAATTATCTTACACTTCGTATGAAGGTGAACAGTATTTAATATTTTTAGTATGTTATATAGGTATATAAGTTGTATAATATTAATACTTTCAATTTAATTTGAAAGAGTTCAATATAATTATACTTTTTCATGCAGAAAAAAATCTAATTCAATAGCTAGCTTACGACTCCCGCTAATGGTCTCAAAAGAGATTTAATAATTTAGTATTTATATTGATAAGCGGCTAAATTTGATATAGAGTTTTGATAGCAACTACACTAACATTTCCCTGGAGAGCTTGCCATCAACTCCATAAACCGGTACCCTCCCTCCCCTCACAGATCCCGCCCCCAGTCGGCCCTGCATCGAGGCGGCACGCGGCCCAGCACCCCGGCAGCCCCTTCCATCGAGGAGGACCCATCAGAGGACCCTGAAGTTACCGCTCTCAATGCGGCCGCCGCGGCCCAGAGGAAAAAGGAGGAGACCCATAATGCGGCTCTACAGCCCGTGGTGGACCCCGCCGCACAGACACTACCCAAAGATGAGGTGAGGAATTGGGGAGTATGCTTATGCTGAAGATTTCACATGATTATTATTACATTATGGGTATGCTGTGTATTACACGTACGTACAGGGTTCATAGGAAGTTTAGAAAATTGAACGTGTCTTGTAGAATTACAAAGTAAAAGTCCTGGTTTTGAGAATATATAAAATGCTGCTAACCTCACTGACCGCTTATTTTTTATTAAAAAAAGTCATTGTACCTATTTTAAAAAAATAGTATAATAAATAAATTTATTGAGATTATTATTGTTATTGTTAATCATCATACCATGTTATTTTTAACTAATTGTAATTTTCAGAGAATATTAAGATAGGTGGTAATCCCTGTTTATCGTGATTGTCTGATTATTTAATATCTGTACCTGCAATGTACTTTGAAATAAACAAATATTGTACATCATTCATCTAAACAGTTCTTTTGAGAACATTGATAGTATATTTTTATTATCACGGAAGTGTGCCACTAGTTCAATAACATTGTTTAAAGAAAAACAGCCTTCTTGGTGGAAAATATTTACAAATCATATGCTGTTGCATTTGTAGGCATATGTAACATTTAGATTAAAAAACAATTTATAAATTATGAAGACTCAGAAAGCAAACATATATATACCAATGATATTTATCAAAATTGAAAGTTTTATATTATTTAACTAACATTTTAATTAAATGTAATTAATTTTAATTTTACTATCAAAACCACATTATTTTTATAAAGAGTATTGACAAAACGTTTAATTTTTACATGTTATTGAATATACGAATATTCTATTTTATAAATCAATAGCTACACTAAGATCAATTTAATAATGACACGCGAAGGTATTGAAGAAGTTTACACATTACTGATTCCTATCTTCTAACAATTTTTTAAATTTTATTTGAAAAACATACTCTATTTTTTGGATGAAATTGACGACTAGTCTATATTAATTTGACATAAAACATCGGAAATATTCTATACCGCTTCAAATTTAATTTATAAATCCTTTATTATTGTCAGTAACCACTTTTCATCTTAATTTTTTAAAATTCCTGTTAATATATACCAAAGTAAAATTGATATAATTACATATTTTACATAAATAATGTTTGCTCAATATATGTCGAAGAATATCACTTTGCAATATCGAAATCTCCAAAACCATTGGTTGCAACGATCAGACAGTATATTTGATTTGTCTATATTCAACGATAAACAATATATATTACTTTTTTTTCTGTTTGAAAATTGGTACGGAATACGGAAGGTTATCGGTGAAAATCCTGATGGTTTGCGATCAAATTCCTGTCAGTGGTGTTTACCCTTGCAAGTTTTTATTTACTTTAATATTGTTTATATAAATACTTATTAAATACAATATTGTACATTATTACAGTCATTTAACTTTTTACTGCTCGACTAAATTTGATCCTTTTCATTATTTAAAACCTACTACCATTCCTCTACTTCTTGCGTACAATTTGGATGAATAGCTTGACGTTGATTGGACCTCTAGAAAAAACAAGACAAAACAGCAACGTATTTCGTTTGAAAATCCCAAAAAGGGATCGCCTAAGACTCCTACTAAAACCAAGGGAGCCAAACAGACAACCGAACCAGCCGGTGATTCTACTCCTCTCAAGCCGATTTTGAGTAAGAAAAATTCAATGCACAAGTCGCTATCTGAAGCATCGGAAGACTCCGATCTTGCCTCCGGAAAACGATCTGGTTCAAGAATGCAGGACAAATCCGGTCCTACACCATCGCCTCCGCGGCCTCAGGTGCAACGGCATAAATCCCGAGGAACAATGGAGAAATGGATCGACGAGGGTCTTAAGGAATCGCAGGAGGCTGGGGAGTGGGTCGAACCGCTTGACCAGTCGGATGTGAATGCTGGAAAATATGAACGCAACAGACTATCTGAGTCTTCCGGAGATGATTCCGCCTCGAATGCAGAAAAGACAAAAGGCTCCAAGCAAAAGAAGGGGTCAGTAAGCAAAACGTCGCCGTGTAAAAAACCAATTCAACGACATATTTCAGATTTGTCAGACGACTGTTTCTTGCCCTCGAGCAGACCAGGTTCAGCAAAATCTAAGCAGGACGTCAGCTCGGAAATATCCGACGAAGATGTTGGCTCCGTGACTTCAAAAGCTTCTCGTGTCTCTCGGAAAGCGGCGGAAACACCGCGTAAGTCATCCGCAGCAACAACCCGACCAGGCACCTCCGCCAAGCAGCGTACACCCTCCGTGTCCAAAGATATGTCTGAAACTTCAGACGACTCGAAGGTGATACGGGCCTCCGTCACTTCTGATGACTCAGTGAACTCGACCAATAAGAATCGTGGAGCAAAGTCTGCCGCCGCTAAATCGTCGCCGAGTAAAGAGAAGAAGAGCGCCGCCGCCTCATCGACCACTGCTGGTGCCAAGCCCAAGTTGGTGTCCCGCCATATTCGGACTGGCGGCGGAGGGGGGGCTCGGTCCCCCTCGGAGCAGTCACGTCGCGGCTCCATTGCCATGTCGGAAATGGATGGACGAGCTATCCCCCAGCTGGTTGTGTCGGGGCCGCACGATGCCATGGTTGGTTGGTTGGTTGGTTGGATTGCCGAGATTTGTGTGTGTTAGTTGTGCCGACCTTATAGTGTAGAGGCCTCCCAACAGGTGTCAACCACACATACCATTTCTCTGTAGACGTATTGACTGCACTTGTCTGGAAACTTTTTTTAGTTCTCTGCTCCTCTGTCTCCACCACAATCTTTTGAATTTCAAGTAATAGTTTTAGACTGGAATTGTAGACCAGTGAAAATATTGTGTTATATTTGTTATCCACACTTTTTAAAAACTTTTAATCGTAACATATTATTTTCATTTTATGAGTCTTAATGTTTTATTTCTTAAAATATAATTAACATTAAAATCTTTTCGAAATCCGTTTTTTATTGTTATTGTTATTTTCTAATTTTTTTAATTGACGTTTTACACACTAACATAATATTCTATTTAGTTGCACTATAAGTTAGTACAATATCATCACTTATATTTTCACAATAATTTGGCATTTATTAATCTTTATTATAGTAGCCATATATTTAAATCTTTCAATACAATTGTATAATTTAATTTGGGTAAAATTTTTATTTCATTATCATTTCTGATTAGACTCCAGCCGATGCCAAAAAAGGAGCTTCTGGAGCCCGTAAGTCTACGCAACTCTCTTCTAAACTAGGTAAGCTTCATAGTGAAGAGTTTTCTCTAACCAGAAGCATATTATTTATAGTATAAATGCATTTAAATGTTTTTTATCGAACTATTAAAGTTTATGTCGTTTAATCTGGTATAGTTTGAATTTTAATCAGAGTTTCATCCGGATATATTTATTCCCATTTTTCAATCATTTTATAATATTTATTTAAATATATTATAGGCTAGTTAATAAAAAAAATCACAATATTTATAACATACGTTATTGCTTTTATGCTTTTATATACTTCTAATGACTTAATTTTTTTTGAAAACCTCTCCGACGCTATAATTTATAACTTCACTCTTAAAAGAGAAAATTACTTATAAATCCACCAACTAATGCTATACTTAGAATTTAATTTTTCTTCTGAAAATCCATTTTCTGAATTTTGTTTATAGGCTATATAAAATTGTGCATTAATGCGCTATGCATTGTCTATTATTGATGAATTGTGTATTTGTATTTATTTAATATTTATTGAATTGAATCATTGCCAACATATATACGCCTTTTAACTTTTCAACAATGTATTTATTTAATATAGTTAGGTTGAGTTGATGGTCTCTTTTTATTATCATTTCTATTCAAAATGCTTGCTAATGACTTAAATTGTAATTCATTAAATAATTTATAGTTGAGGACGAATATTTATTTCTTTCTAATCATGCATAATTATAAATATAAATAAATATAGTATTACTAATATTTCATATGTTATAATTATAGAATATTATAATAGTTTACAGTTTATTGTTAATCATAGTACATTAATAATTGCTTTATTGACGTAAATTAGTTTTACTTGTTAAACACACAAGCCTCCATTTGTAATCTAATAGCTTTCTTTCTGTTTTATGCAAAAATGGGAGGACCTGCTGACAAGCTGCTTCGTAGATTTGTATTTTTAAATTATAGCTCAATGTTCGCATTTCGTTTAAAATATTTAGTGTTTGATTTTATTTTATTAATTTTAATTTTTTAATTTTGGTAATGTAAGCAGTCTATACATAGATTTTTATGTATACAGTGTATATGCATAGCTTAGCGATCCCACCATTATTTTCTGATGTGTTGTTTAATCTTTTATTATTTTTTTTATTAATATCAATAGATTGTATATTATAATTAATACACAAATCTTTTTACTGTAAACATTTTGTTACTGTTTTTCCCTATATATAATTGAGAGTTTTCGTGTTTTTAAAACCATTTACTGACTTTCGTAACCATATTTTTTCAATTGAAGAATAATGATAGCCTATAGTGTTTTAACTTTTTTTGTTTTATCACATTAAGTCGGGATTCATTTGAAATAGTTTAATTTTTTATTATTTATTTACAGTGACGTTACAATGGGCCTATGTGCAATATAACAACATATATATTATTTGATAACCTTAACATTAATTAAGTATATAGTGATTGTCTTATTTTTTTATTTTTTTATTATAATTTTTAATAAGCAATAAACCGCGGTTGTTAAACATAGGAAACCAGTAATCTATACACAAGCACTTTGAAATGACCTATGTTTAAATTTAGAACGACGTAAAGTTAATTCACTATAAGTGTTATTATTTTATTAATTTGATTGCTTATCTTATAACATTTCTTTCAATTAGGTCTAATATAACTGATTTTAATATTTTTATAGACTGTGGTCAATAGCAAATTTTTTAACAAACTTGAGAAAGGTAAATAACTATACCTACGCTACACAGTAATTCATTTTGCACA
This sequence comes from Coelogynopora nodosa, assembly GCA_034780555.1. Lineage (NCBI taxonomy): Eukaryota > Metazoa > Platyhelminthes > Proseriata > Coelogynoporidae > Coelogynopora > Coelogynopora nodosa. The sequence goes on along the minus strand of JAUZND010014207.1, from coordinate 5,657 downwards.
TCATTTAATGTGGAATGGTATACACAGTCCGAACTCTATACGTCTAACTAATTTACTTCACCTAAATAATATCGCCAATCTTGCTATAAACTCTTTTTTAACATCATTTCAACCCTTTTCTCGTTAGTCTGTTTGCAACTGGTCTATAACTAACCCCACGCCCCTCTACAGACGGCCCCAAGAGCGGGAGTCCCTCCACAATGCAGGCGGGTGTGTCAGACACGGCGGACGAGGGGAGTCCGGGCGGCGTTGAGGAGGTGGAGCCGGTGGAGGAGTCGCCACGGGAGCCCGAAATGCCGCGCCAGATGTGGATCGATGTGGACCGTTTCTGCGAGTGCTTCCAGTGAGTCTCATCTATACATCCGTCTTGTCTGATTTCCTGCTCCTGATGTCGCTCTTGTCACCCGTGTTGAGATGCTTTGAAATGAGGGTTGTGCGAGGGTGCTTTTGGGAATGGGAATCCACAAGAGAAGTTCTTACATTCGATATTTGATGTTATGATTTGCGGTATTCAATTTGTTTTTGTTGTTTATTTGATTGTTATATTACGGGTCCAGTAAATTAGCATGAAATGATTATTTTGTTAAGTTCTAAAATAGGAATTATAGAGTTTCAATGTAATTGTCCATAACAATTGATTTTAATTGAATGTCTAAAAAATATATTGAGTGTTACTGGACTACAGTGTTGTAATGTTCGAAGTGTTGAAGTAGTTATTTGTTTTTTGGATGTAATGGTATAAATATTGTGATTTATTAACGAGTAAATCTATGTTTTTCTTAGGGATATTAGAAGATCGGTTTTATTAGCATATTTTGATATAATTTATTGAAAAGTTAATAACTTTTGGTAAACTACATTTATTTACATCAATTTTCAGATCTATAAAAATATACCACAAGGCGTACACTTATCCGCACTCGAAAACATTTTCAGATATGAAGGTGAGCTTGAAATGTACTCATATTTTGGATCCTAAAAAGTGATCTAGAGTGTCGGTACTGCATTGTACTCCCCTCCCCTCTCTCTATTGTTGAGTCGATTGGACTTCATCTTCTTTGTCATCTTTCTTGTGCACATATAAAAATAATTTTTTTCTCTAGCAAATCACGAATCCTGGAGAAAAGAAGGAGAAAGATGGGCGAAAATCAGCCCCCAATGCTGCTTTGGTAATTCAAATTAACTTTGAGTCTATTAATTGTAATCTTTCTAGTCGGTGGTCTCTGCAAACATTGTTATACAATTTTATTTAACTGCTTAAATTGTTAATTTAGATTTAATTATCTTTTTGTAGTTATGCTACTTTTTCAATTTTTTATATATATATATTATTCACCTATTTAAACTTTTTAAGCGTAAATAGTTGGTTGTGATTATTTAATGATTATGTTGTACCTTTCTATATAAACTATGAAACCAGTTAGGTATACGTATAATTGGTTGATATGTCTAACTTTTATTAATAAATGTGTTTTTTATGGGTACTCTATCCGGTTACCAAGAAGCACTTAAAATACTGAAATCTAGTTTTTATAAATTAAATGACAATTGGGTTGTTTTTTAAATTATACAATGAAATATAAAAATGATATGTGATATGATTCAGTTTATTTATTTAATCGTATTTTACTGCTGATTGCAAGAATAGTAGTATATATAAAAATTAGTATTTCGTTATATTAGTAGAATTTCATTTTATTTATTTAAATTTGATAAAATAGGACAACCAATATAAAGACACTTTATATTTAAAGTCCCTCAGAAAAAAACATTTTAAAATTTATTTCGCTACTCCAATTCAAACGTGCTATGAATAATTTCAAAAAATTTTTAAAATAGCGCTGACCAGCCTCGAGTGTACTAATGTAATACTTCATTTAGAACGGCAACAATACGTCCATATAATTGAATACTATTCAAATTCATTTGATCATTTCAATTGGTTTGATTTAGAATACCAATTTATAAAGAGTAAAAGAACCACAATAAATTATTGATTTATGAATAGATTTAATGTATTCAATTCGATACCAGGAAAATTATGGATTTTGTCAACGATTCAATTTATGCTATTGACATAAACAGGAAAGAGGCGAAAGATATACCTTCATTATATATGTTAACCATAGAGGTATCCTATATTTTCTCTATGATTTTAACTGACTTCTTTAAATATATATTGTACAACAATGTTTGCAATTTTCAAGAATACCATATAACACTGCTAATTTTATACAGTATATATGTTACAAAGTTGTATGTTATGCTATCTTTTCCATGGTGTTAATATGTATAGAGTTAACTTATTGTATGTAATATACCATATCTCACTCTTCATATGCCTTTCTACACGATGTTTCCAACTATAATAGTTGAACTTGTGGTATCTTTTAACCTGTGTTGGTGTTGGTTAATTAAATGCATATCACTATTTGCGTATAATAGCTAACGTACGGGCACTGCATTTATTTTTAAAATCATGTTCATAATCTCTTCATTTTTATTATTTATTTATTGCAATTATTTGCTAACGTATGCTATATTATACAGAATTAAAGCTATGGATGTATCTTCTATTACATATATGCATTCATTATTTATACTACTTTTTTGTAACATTTTAAATAATTCTGAAAAGTGACAATATCGATCAACTTTATCTTTTCAAAAACCTTTAAAAACTCCAATTATATTTCGGTTAATTATTACTTATATATCCACTTATATTAGTTTGAGCTCTCTTTAGTTTTTTATTTGTGTTTAATAGTAAAACAAAGTACAAAACTAATTCAATTTTTTAATAAATTAAACACTTAAAAATGTGCAATACCTTTTTTCATCATTTAAAAAACATACAATTGTTGCGACAACTAATTTAATGTCCTCTTCATATACAATTCGCTGTTGTGCTGTTAGCTTCTTAATATTATTTATTAAAATATATTGATTGCATAAACTTGTATAACGACCCATCCATTGACAAATAAGGAACAGGGTCTTTTGTCTATGGGCCCACCTTAATTTGGTGACATCTCCTCCAGGGCTGTAATCTCTACTTTTCGTGTGTCTACAGCTGTCACAATGCTCACCCCATCCGCCAGCTCCCCTCACTCAGAGGGAGAGCAAGCGGGGTGTGGGCGGGGCTACCCCACTACCGCCACCGGTAAACTTAGCACTGATAATGCTACTAGCCTGCCTAGTTGCAGTACGGGAGGTGGACACTCAGTGGACTGGCTAGTGTCGGTGGAGCTTGTTTACCTGACGACTCTATATAATTGTGTTAATTATTGTGGTCGATCGTGGTGGAGTGAAAACAGGGTCAAGCAGAGGAATAAAGGAATGGGATCGCTGAAATTTATTTGTCTAAGTGTAAAATGAGATCAATAAATATATCAGTCAATTTATTAATGATTTGTAAAAAAAATTAGTGGCTAGCAATATTGCTATTTATAAACGAATGCGTATAGCATAACAAAAATGTATTATAGATTAATTATTATTTTAATGTAGTTAATTAAAATTATTTTTTATAATAAAAATTATAAATTATTATAAATTGCAGGATGTTTATCTAGTATGTCATATGCTAGTGATAATGATATAAATTGTCCATGGCTTTAATCCGATTGCATCATAATTATGTAACAATACATAAGTAATCGATAGAACTGTTTAATAATAGTCATTTACGGTTAGTTGTTTGTCTCCATGTAAATGACTAACATAACTCCACTGAGCAATCATTTCACTGAATGTCCCCAGCCCTAATACTATTCTATACCTATATATCCTATAACTCATCTTGCTTCATTTGGTTGTACTATTATAGTTGACGTGGTCGCCGTGTGTGTAGGTACTCCGAACTACCAGTTACACCATCATTTATACACATTCCCAAAAGTCACTTTTGTGGTATCTATTTTAGTCAACTACAAATGATACTGTTTTGATTTCGTCATATAATGAGATTATAAATTAATGTTATTGAATTTTAGAAGTAAAGTTGTTAAAATTAGTCTAAATATTTTGAATGAAGTATTCAATGATAAAAGAATATTGTTTTGGAAGCTATTAACTATTCATTCAATTTCTTATAGTTACCAAGCAAATGTGCAGATTTTTAATTAAAATTATTATTTAGTTTAATATTTTTATATTAATTTTTTTTGGTTATTTATATATTGTTGCACTTTATGATAATAAAAGGCTACACAAATGAATTGAAATATATAACAGTTATATTAAAATGCTGCTTTAATGTATGCGATTTAAAATGCTATGATAAGTATTTTATGAATATGTTATATATATATAATGTGGTATAAAACTACTAAAAGTAACATTACATAAATTAGATATGCTTTATTTTATATTATACTACAATAAAAGTTAGGACAACTGGTTACCGTGTTTCTTCTAATTGAAGCCCTGGGCTTCTATTTCATTGAAATTATTTTAGGTGGGCTTATAATAGGGCATGGGCTAGTATTAGAGCATGGGCTTATATTATTAAAAAGCAAATACAGAAAATAAAAATATTTAAATATGAGGTGTATTTTTGTTACAACATGAAAAGCAACACGAATATTATAGGTAGGTAGGTACCTATAAGTGAAATAGAGATACCTAGTAATAGTACGAATACGTATAATAATGAAACAAGAATAGTCATAAATGCATTGTAGGTAATAACTAGCAAAGTTACCTAGTTAGATTCATCGGAATCACAATAAGACTCGGTGTCACTTGCTATGCTCTCATCCTCGCTTTCACTTTCTTCAGCAGCTGTAGAATTGTCCTCCATAGACACATTATTCTGATCTTCTTGAGAACGTAGCAAGTGCTTGAAGGAATGGCAGGGATGTCCAGGTTTAAAACACTCAATTTGGTCATCCTCTGCACCATCGATAGCATTAGTAATTCCACATTGCTTCATTGAATTACAAATTTGTTTGATCGGTATTTCATTCCAGGCTTTGCTTACCCATCGGGTAATGTCTACGAAAGTCGGTGGCCTCATTCGTTCACCCCGGGTATATGTGTGTTTGCCGTCCACCATCCATTCAGCATAGGAATCGGCCACTTTAGATTTCAGTGACTTGTTCCAGCTGACATCCGGCGCTTGAATAAGACCCGTACATCCACCAGGAATCACCGACATTTCCATTTGCATAGAACGAAGCACACTTTTCGTATCTTGAGATATATGACATGCGAATGCGTCCCATACCATGAGTCTTGGTAAAAAGTCAAAGCGTCCAATGACCCGGTGTAAATAGTCTTTCGTAAGGGAAGTATCCATCCAGCTTTTGTCGGCGTACGAAATAATGACGTCGTTCATTGCATCAAGTTCAGCTATGTTCCTTTTTCTGGGTATAACTATATAGGGTTTCAACTTAGTACCATCAGCTTTGGCAGTCAAAACAACAGTCAGTCGGAATTTCTCATACCCACAGGAATTAATTGGGACATCTTTTACACCACTAGTGTCAATCGTAGTATTCCCCACAATTTCCAACCACACAGGAGTCTCATCCATGCAATATATATGAGACGGAGAACATTTGAGCTCGGATATACGTTTCCATGTGTAATGCAAAAAGGATACGATTTTGGTGGCACAGTCAGTAGGCACTTTCTGGGCTATAGTCGTTCGA
>JAUZND010014196.1:0-27816 GCA_034780555.1 Coelogynopora nodosa | reverse complement strand
AGAGAGTGAGAGAGAGAGTGAGAGAGAGAGAGAGAGAGAGAGAGAGAGAGAGAGAGAGAGAGGGCGAGAGCGAGAGACAGAGAGAGAGAGAGTGTGAGAGAGAGAGATATAAAACCCACTATCAACCAAGGGTAGAAAAAAATGACTAAACCAAGGAAAACTGCAAGAAACATTGACAAGTAAATAATAAAAATATCACGTGAAAATAAAAGGAATGGAAAATGGAGAAAAGGAAAACAATTTGACATTGTGAACTATTATAGAATTATAAACAAGAAACAAGTGTAACTTAAGTGGATCCAACACCACTTTATAACTAATATTTGTCTAATATGCGTTAAACTGATGTACAATCTAAAACACAATAAACAATGGATGGAGGTCTATTTAGAACACAATTAATAAGCCATATTAGTATCTTAACTCATAGTACTCGACACATTTTTCGTATTTTCTCGTATTTTTCATTACATTATAGATAACCTTTTAATAAAAACTAACTGATTTGTGTTTGACGGTCGGGTAAACATTTTGCTTTCATATTTCCGAATACAACATTTTGAAAATAATGTTATTTAACTCTATTGATTAACAAAAAGAATTTAAATAATATTTGAACTAAATAACAAAAAATTAGATTGAATTAATCAAACAACTAGGTTATAAATTTTGGAACACAAAACAAAAAATAATGTCATAATTATTTATATTAATTAATAATGATAACACTTTCTACCTTCTTGAATAATATATGCATTCCTTACAAAATACCGAGAAAGTCCAATAGTATAAAAGAATAAACCAATAGCCCATACTTTCTTTAAAATATTGCACCCAGCTTCAACTGACAGCTTCAACAACTCACTGGTACTTGTTGGACTGTCCAGAAAGGGAGAGAGAGAAGGATGAGAGTGAAAGAGGAATGAAGAAGGAATGCACCTACCGGCAAATAGAATGTACAAGCTGGTGAGACTGGAGGAGGACATGTTGAGTTTGGTATTGGCCGTGTCGACCACAACCTCCGTGAGTGTTGTGTTGAAGAACTCGAGGCCCTTCCAGTGGGAGCCGTAGACTTGCATGTTGGCTCCCCAACACTTGAGGCCCACCAGCTCCTGCAGATCTAGCAGGGGTACGGGGTGGGGTGGACAGCAATGTTGTGGACAGGTTTCTCATGGGACTTCCTTGTGTCAAAGGCAATGTTATACTTTATGTTACGTTACCTAATCAAATACAAGGCTTGTTGTATTAGGTGTATCTTATATGGTGAAGCGGCTTATATTTGTAGACATATTTTGTCCTTTTTATTGATTTTAATTAATGTTGTTATGTGCTATAAATGTAATTTAAATATTTTACAATTATATGAATCTCACCTCCCACAACCGGGCATAATATCATTAAATGCCAATAACCATGACAACCCAAAATCAAAAAAGGAAAAAAAAGAATTTGGCGAAGAATGGAAACTAGTTTATATTTAATAACAGGTAAATCGATTTAACTTTTCGTAGATATAATATATCACTATAATATAAGGGAATGCTTCATGCCAGACTTAAACAGACTCATAAATATTATTTTATTTAACTATATTTTTACATTGGCGATCAGTAACATACCATCTGTTAATATTATTTACACATACTAATTACTTGTTAAGCTAAATAAATTGTTTTATCTTAATTTTACATTCTGTTTTATTTATTTCGTAAATGTTTGATCTATAAATAGAGAATAGATGTCATATTAAATACCAGAAAATATGTTACCAAACGGATCACGTTTACTCACTGCAAACTTGACTACCCAGCTGCATCTCCGACATCCCCGAGCAGGTGAGCAGTGATGACTCATTACCATGACAACCAGGCGATCCTAGCAACATGTGGTGTGTGTCGTTTTCGGCGAGCCCATTGAGGGTGAAGTTCCCCTCGAGGAAGCCGAGTTCACGGCAGGCTTGCACACTGTCCATCACCGACCATCTAGGTGGGGCAGGATGCATTCGTGTGCTGGAGTACTTTTACCATAATTGACGATTTTGAGGAGATTCAGGTATTCCGGTATAGCATGATAATTTATACACTTTTTCAAAACAAATTTTGAGCACATTTCCACGACATTTTAAGTGAATTACATAACAGTAAAAATGAATAATAATTTCAAAAAATATAATAGCTTTAGTAATAGTAGGTTATAACATATGTTATATACCAGATGAGATACCTAAAAGTAACATTGACATTGCATAATATACAATTAAAAATATCAATTCTTGAGATATATTAAAACTAACAATAAAAAATAGAAGTTCAGTATTTGGTAAATTGTTTTGTGGTAAATGATAAAGTTATACATATATACAAAATATATAACTACGTTTTTTGTACTTTATATTTATTATATGGTTTATTAAATTGACTACTAATGAACGAAATTGTCAAAATAATAGTAGGATAATATATTTATCTAATAGTAATTGCATATAATATATTGTATCATAAATATATTCAGAGCTACGGTTACAGGGTTGCGTATTACACTGAATTTAAAACATAATTAAAGCATTGAACCTAACACTGTTATCCTTACACTGAAATGAATAACTAATTTAAATTTAACCCTTCGTACGTGAAAGGGGGGGGGGGCTTTATCCCTTTAACTTGAATAATAAAATTATTTATTAAAATAACCAGTAATTTAAAATAATACTCAAATAACATTTATATTACTTATAGTTTATTTGTATAGTATCATTATATGGAATCAAAATATGGAATCAGATACAAAAAGAATCAAGTCAATCGGTTGCACTGAACAAAAGTTATAGCATTTATTGGTCAACATATAGCGTATATGGTTATTTTCCTATAGTTTTCCTAACTGGAGTTTATGACGTAATCAGGTCATAAAAATAATAGGAATCAATTAATTTTTTGGAAAATTAAAATCGACCGACAAGTTGTTAGGAGTACACTAAATTTCAGCTTAATCGGATGATAGGAAGTTTGGTTTTCCAGTTACCATTATACTAGAATAGACAACATTAGTAAAAATTAGAAGATGTCAAATAAGCAGCATAGCATTTAAGTAGAGGTTTTCTAAATGTTGGCATACTGGCCCAATGGATAAGGCGTCTGACTTCGAATCAGAAGATTGCAGGTTCGAGTCCTGCGTGGGTCAAGCATTTTGTTTATTTTTATACAGACAACCTTCTTTGGTAATTAATTGGCTAACCATAAATAATTTGGATACCATAATCGTAAACTGCATGAATATTTCTGGGAATTAAAAAATTGTAGGGTCACTCCATTCTTGAGATATAATATAACAAACAATTTTAATAAAAGTTCAGTATTTGGTTAATTGTTTTGTGGTAAATGATAAAGTTTATACAAATATAAATACTTTTTTTGTACTTTATTTATTATATGGTTTATTAAATTTATTATCCAATTCACTGTATAGTTGGCGTAATGTGACACATTAGTTTGGAAAATTGTAATTGCTATATATAAATATGTTCAAATGGAATGCATGTAGTCATTGTAGTGTACTATTTGAATTTGGTGTTGGATATATTATTATAAAAATAAATAAAAAAGCCAAAAAAAGACTAGGCCCCTACTAATGAATTAACTCGTCCAAAATAATTTTTTTATCTAATAAGGAATATTGTATCATAAATATATTAAATCAAAATAATAGAACAGGAAATTGCAAAATATGAATTGACAAAACAAGTCGTGACCCACGCAGGACTCGAACCTGCAATCTTCTGATTCGAAGTCAGACGCCTTATCCATTGGGCCAGTAGGCCGACACATTAGTCGCGACTAAATAAGCTATCACTATCCACGCTCGTCAGAATAACCAATTATATTATAATTAAAAGCTATAATATTGCTTGCGTTGTGCTTTCTGATCTAATTCATTGTTAACGCGGAGCAGATCATAGCTTACTCAAAACAAGCCACGTTTATTTTCTGTTCTAATAAAATCGATATTTTGTAAAACATAGTAATAATATTACAATACTTACATCAAATTAGACTTTTATATTTAAAACGGAAAGACTGATTTAAAAAAATTAAAACATTTGCATTATAATTTATAAAATTCAAGCGGACAAAAGATGTTCTTTCATTAATTATGAAAAAAGATTAATTATATATAGCCTAATTATATAACCTTATAATCTATATTATAGCCTTATATATAACCTGAAAATAGCATAAAAAACTAAAAAAATACTAATAAAATTGCGTCGCAACAAAATTGTATAAAATATAATCATAATGTTTTGTAAATTTTGGAAGAAATAAAGAGAATAACTTTTCCATTTCATAAAAGCTATTTTACCCGGTTTTAACGAATTTTTGAACAACCTTCCTGTGTACTGAACAGCGTTCCCATGCGTTAACCAAATGTGTCAATTTGAGAAAAATAATTGGATCAATAATTAATAAGTCTTGATAAATGTATTAAAATTTTGAATATCAGTTAAATTAACCAATACATAATATAGTAGACATTAAATACTTTAATTAATAAAATTAATGTATGCTTTAGTCAGAATATAGTTATTTGTTTAAGTAATCTGTACATAAGACAGTGTATAGGTGTTTATAAAGGTGTCTATCAGAAAATAGTGAAAAAGTAATTGCGAAATTTATTTATGTCATAATTAATAATAAGCAATTTAATTTTTTTAAATATAGAATAGTTTCACTTGTAAATAAAATTAGACCGACGAAAAACAAAACAAAAAAGCTTTCATTAAATTCTACGATCGATGCGATGACTCACTCCCTGTTCTGGCTGCAGACCGGGCGCCACCTCTGCCGGAAGAAAACCTGCAGCTTGCCGTCTCTGATCTCCTCTCCATCGACCAAGCGCAGGTTGCGGGGCACCAAAGGGGCATCTGCGGCCCCTGGGGCAGTCAACACGGGACTCAGACCGTTCGCTGAGGTTTTCGTGAACACCACACGGTCGTCTACGTAAGTGGAGAGTTGGGGATCCAGAAGATAGTAATCAATGCAATAGCATCTCATAAAATGCTGCATCTCATAAAAAAGAACCAAGCGGGGGTGATCAAGGCTATTGTTCTGCACATTCTTAATATTTAATCCACATTTTATTTTATTTATTTTTGTATAATTTAAAAGGGAATTTGATGACGTAATGAATGTCTCAAAATGAGATCAGGTAAGCTTTTCTAATACATTAACAAAATTGCCTGTATCAAAAAGTATTTAAACATTAAGTCACAAACTTTCTTTGATAACTTACATACTTCATTTACATTTTACTCAATTATTTCTTTGGCGTATACTAATAACTATTATAGTCATTATGATCTAAATAGTCTAAAACCTTATTTTTTCACATTTAAAATTAATGTTCTTTATAGCACATCTATGTAGTTAATTATATAACTAACTAAACATCTTGAAAAACGACACGATAATGCACTAATTTGATATGAATATTTAACTTCATAGACTAAATGCTTGGTATGTTATAATTTGACCCCAGCTTATTAGACTTACTAATATCACAAACAGGTGAAATGCCTCTGAGGGTCCAAAGTCCATCTTCCCTTTTATATTATAAATTTCAATTATTACATGTAGGCCTATAGGCAATTCTTATTTATAATCTAGCTTGTCTAATAGTTTTTGCGCATTGCATTGGGTGGGCAGTCTTTCAACCCTTTAAATCCACAAGTTTGACTTGCTATCTTATTACTCAAGGCCTGTTTTATAGAATACAAGTTATATTTTGGATTAAACATATTTTAAATTGATATCAATGTTTTGATATAACGTATTCTTTTTGTATTACTATTGTTGAGATTTGTCCTAATTGTTGTTTTTATTATAAATCATTTTTATAATATTATAAAATTTGGTTACTATCAAAACATACATAATGCAACACACGCTGATTTTATATGGTCGTTCCAATTTCGACTGTATTTCTAGCAATACACCGCAATAGAAATTGATATCATGTCGATTATACATTTATACTACAATCGATTTATTAAAACTAACAATAGATAGCAAATGTTATACTTCTCATAATTTTACACGTACAAAAATTTGAAATATTTACAGATTCACTAAAATTCATAACTTTTTCAAAGTTTTCCATTCACCGAAACCAATCGCACTTATTCGTCACTTTTTTATGACTGATTCTGGGGAGTCGACCCTTAAACTTTCGGTCAAGAAAGAAAATGAAAAGGTAACGTGAGAAAAATAAACTAAGTAGCATCAATTCAATGTAAGGTGGGTTCTAGATTAACAGTTCCTACATCTTGTTGGAGAGGTCTTCCATACTGTAGTTTGATTTATTTATTAGATAAAAATCAGGTAGCTTTATAAAAATAAATAGTCTATCTAAATTAGACAAGGAAAGGTATGAAAGTAATAGCTGGTAAAACAGTTAATATGTGATTCATGCCACGCCACCGAAGTTTTAATCAAATACTGTAATAATAACCGAATACTCTAATTGACGTTTTAAAACTGAATGCTATATTAAGATGGGTCTACAAAATGTTTTAGATGTTTAGGACTTTTAGAAAAATATATTAAAATCAGTTCTCCCGCCATATATTAGAGCTATATGGCCATCTTCCTTGACTGCACTCTATAATCTAATTTCAGGTCAATTTGACCATTTATTTATAATTATTATTTTACTTTGCCGATCAATTTCAGGACTTTTTCTATTACCGAATAATAATGATATTTAAGAATAAAATTTAGTTATATTAAGTTATCAATAAAAGAATAAAAAAAGGAATACCAGAAATATTCCACCTGCTTTGTAGAACATAAGCGCTGAGGTAAATCATTTGGCATACATTTAGTTTACCGCTCGAAATAGAACTTTTTTCTAAAAAACGTAATTTAATGTTTAAAATTTAATGTTCATTATTTTTCGTTTATATTTCGCTAAATTATTAATCACCAGCATTATTTTGTTGATCCTGCGAACCCTGACGTACATAATATGAACGTTCAATCGCACAAGCTCCGTGATATGCGCGGCACGTTAATGGAACTTTAATGCAAAAAATAAATTATAAGAAACATTTAACTATATAGTGAATATTATAAAAATTGCACTAAAACAATTATTATCCCCAGCAGCGCGTTTATTTCAATTTAAAACATAAAAGTAAATTATATTTTCCAGATGATTCCCATCATAACTTCTAAAAGTATATATTACTATATTGAGAAATAGAAGTTAATTTTTTTAAATATTAGGTAAAATATAATAAATGGTATAATAGATATTGAGGTAGCCAAGTGTGTAGCATATATTTCGTATTTTTAAGTATATGGACTTATATGATTGGCCGTGGATGAATCACTTTAGCAGAATAATAAGACCAATGGTCAAAATACACCGCCAAACCATAAAAAACAACACATATTTTTTATTACAATACTTCTAAAAAGTCAATTTAATTTGTACAATAAAAAGTTAGTAAAACTCATATATTACATTAGAAAATCATTATTATTGTCATTGTAATAATAAAACGTGTCAAGAGTCGATTTAATTTATTCAAGACAAATTTAATGTAAAAAAATTAAAAAAGATTTTTTTCAATAATATATTTATTGTTCTTGTCAGTTGCAGCGCATACAAACAAACACCTTTCCTAAAAAATATTTTTTTAAAAACAGTTTTTACTCTTATTATAGTGAACAATAAATTAAGTTTGCGGCGTAATTTAACATTTATGCATCCGGATAAACCGCATTAATATAAAAGTCGTAAATCGGTAATAATGTATAGTAACTTAAGTAACAGACAATACAATTATCATACTAAAATCAATATTTCAGATTAGTATATAATGTCTAATAATAAAGTAGTGTACGCCATATTATTATATTACGTCTATCTTAACCACACCACGCACGTGCTCAATAGATAAGTGTATGGTGTAATGACATATTCTACGCATTGTGTCAATACGCCACAGAAGGAGGCGGTATATACAGGACAGTTTTCTTCAGCAATGTAGCTGTATTTAAACATATTTAAAAAATGATCTACATAAAAAACAAGAGTGATACCAATCTCAGTGGATTTTGCTCTTACCTTGTATCATATTTATAGAGCAGAGTAGTGTTTTTCAACATCAAACCCAACACTCAAAACAACCCAACATATTTTATTTTCAGACTTGATCTTCATAAGGATATTTTAGTGACTTCTAACAATTGTTCTCATAGTTTCACTTATTGCAGCATGTTTAATTCATTTTTTAATTTAAATGAAATTTTCCTTCAAAGAGATCCTTCTAATTTTTCAGGCAATTTAATGGCAAAGTAAACCATACGACACACGTTTGATGATAATTGAGCATTTTTTAATATATTTATAAATTAATTGAAATGGCTTACTTACCCTTAGTACCAAAGGTAGTCAGCTTGCCCTTGACCTTGAGAGCTACACCCGGTTTGAACATGACCACAACACCCGGGTCCACACGCACCGACACCCCCTTGGGGATGAGAACATCCTCTCTGGCCAAGTAGGGCGAACTGCCCCGACTCCAGGTCACATCGGCACCGATCACAGTCTCCAGTGGGGTCATCGCCTGAGTCACGTGGTGTCGGTGATCTATCCATGTCAATAGCAGAAGCAGCAGATGTACCTGCTTCAACGTCATCATCAAACTGGGCCAATCAGGTGGTGACAGATAGGTATGAGTGTGCGTGCGTGATTAATTTAAGCTGAAAATGTGAATTAGATGGATGTATTATTTGTGACAATATGAGAAAACGCTAATCAACTATTAATTAAATATTCAATTTACAAAAGTATGCTGTCCACATTCACTCAACAGGGTTGGTTCACAATGTTTTAATGAGTAAATATTTCTAACTGCTAAAATTACTTTGGACCCTGTTGTCGTTGTTTAGGAAAGCCGGTATAAACAGCCAACTGCAGTATATTATAGTGTATATTGATGGTAAGAAGTCAATGTAAATATAGTGTTCTAAATCCTTTGTTTGTTTATTTATGTACTCTAGCTTTTCCTGTCTTTTTCACATATTTTTATTTTTTAAATGGCAAATGTAACTCATGAAAAACTACTAATTTTATTGAGCAGTATCAAAAATATCATTGCTTGTACTTTGAGTGCACAGGAGAAATTATCAATAAATAGATAATCTATTTTTATAACAGTCTATTTACAATGTATTTGCAAAACATTTGTTTGTTCTTTAATTGCCTATTTTTGCTTTCTTGGTCCAATGAAGACACCTCTTTTTGATACTTCAGATTTAGTTCATCGAACTAGTTCGCTCAGTGTGTAGGCACCTCAAAGGCATAACCCACCAAGCGCGAGGCGACGCGACGAAATACCACATGCTATTATGGCTCTATAGAGATATGTCTATCTCATATGTCTGTCTATGAACAGACCACGCACTATTCTGTTTAACCCCTTTACCCCGGTGTCACATATATATTGGGGAGATAAGGAAGCAAATAGCTATTGTTTGTTCATGACCAATGAATACAGTCTGTGTTAGTTACTGACGTACCCTGTCTCACTCTTCCCAGTATGTGCAGGAACGTGTGCGGATGAATGATGTTTCATCAGTTATTATAGTGTTTGTATTGAAATATTGATTTAGTCGCGCGGAGTCGCCGAAAAAGCTGAATAATGTCAACTTCAGTTCCGTCGCGTCGCGCTTAGTGGAAATAGGTTCATTGAAATTTATGTAATCAACTTTTTCGGCACGTCACTTCGTGTCGCGTTTGATGGGTTTAGGACTTCAGCCAAGAAAGAAAAAAAAACCATAACTGAAACAATGCAAAATTAGCTCTAATCTGTATTAAAAAATTGCAACATGACCTTCGCACCGAACTACCTGCAACAATATACAACAGAATGATGATGAACATTAATTTTACAAGAACAATAAATACTCAGAAATGCTAGACACTAACTATTTTCATATTTTTTTATAGTTTTACATTATGTACCTCTTATAAATATAAAGAAATATGTCACTTAGACAAAGTATATTTAAAACTGCATACATGACAAGAAGGCGTAAATTAGGAACACTGAAAAACATAGCGAGAAACTAAATGCAAGTGGCCAACACCTTTCCACCGAGCATTGGAATATGTGCGCATAACAACAAAACACGACTGTGCTACTTATAAAGAGATGAAGTCGCTTTATATTATGTAACGAAATCGGAACCACCAAACAGAGAAGAACAATATTACTCACGTATTAAATATCGTGTCAAAATTAAAATGATATTAAGAATTTCAGATATCATGAAAAAGGGATATAAAGATGTTTACTTCAAATACGACACGACACCTGTTAACTATATCCGATCACTTTAAAGTCAGAGCACCGGATTTACCAAAGTTGACAGATCTTTAACTCAAAATTTGGGTAAAATAGATTACATTCTTCGCCAATAAAACAATTATTGAAGTGTGGATATACTAAATGTCAATTTTCGTAAAGTTTTCTTATTTATAAAAAGCAGAACAATGCCAAATTGACAAGTGGTCAATATGACCAAATATGGTCAAATATGACAATATATATATATATTTAATGTTATACTATAAATACCTTCATGTGGTCATGACAAAAGTAAACGTAATTGTTTCTAAAACTCAAAGAATCAATATTTAAGTGAAGAAATAAACATTCGAAGCATGAAACAGAGTGGTTTTTCATACATGTCGCTCTTAAAAACAACAAAGCTATACTATATTTAAATTTATAATATACATGTGTATTTTAATGGAAATGGCCAAGTTGTTAAGACGCTGGTTTGTGGATGCCGAGGGTGTTGTCTCGGAACAGGTTCGAGTCTACGCCTGGACTCTCCCGATCTTGGCTAGCAGCTGTGCTAGTCGAGAGTTAGTGACGTATGAATAACGTAGGTGACCGTGGCTTATTGTAAGAGTCATTAGTGAAGTGGGCACGCTTCATAAACTACTCACTGCACCAGAATCAGGCCCTTTATCCGTCTCTGAGTGTTTATTAAACAGATTTCGACGTTAAATGCATAATTTTTTTTATATAGGTACGCGTTGTCCAAAACTTCAACCTCTTAAAATACTACAAAATCAAATAACGTTACACTTTAAAAAGGAAGCTCATAATTTCATCAACGACTATATGTAGTCCTTCAACATTGCAGATGCAATACGAAACAGAAAGTATACGTATATGGTTAATATAGGCACCGTCGATAAATATAGAAAATATAATATTCCACACTTGGTCAATACTAAAATCGAATAGAACAGCGGAAGTACTCAATCTCAGCAAACACCCAAATTTTATGTGAGAACAAAGTCAACTCGCACAGACACTCGCATGACAAACAAATGAGAACACCCAATATGCCGGCCAGCTGTCTACTCAGTCGCTTACCATATTGGTGGTGAAATACCGTATTATAAAAGTAACAGACGACACCATAAATTATTGCCCTTCAAGGCTCACGTGAACGGCAAGGGGGGTAGATCTAGAACTCACCGGTGAATTAATCTAGTTTTTCTGTAAAATAAAACCAATTTATTGAAAGATATAATTTACTCAAAAAACTTAAATGCATAAGTTACAAAAATCGCAGCTAACTAACTAATAAAAATATTGGTTATGTTCAAAACTGTAATAATTTTGTAATCATTTAAAAATAAATTGCTACAGTTATATAATTAAATCCACTACTAAATTCAATTAATGCGCTAATACAAGGAATTATAAAAATATAAAACCATTTAAATATATATTAAAACATATATTATACACCATAAAAACTCATATGTTGACGTTAAAACTTATACAAGGTGTTTCAGAAAGCCGGAATAACGGTGTTGATAATAACAAAGTTACAGTTGACCAAAATGCGTTTCAGAGATCCTGAATTGCTATTACAGATATTTGTTATCTGTATATATGAGTAAGTAATTTCCATTTGTAGACCATGATCAATTGCCGTTATTTCAAATAGAGTTATTAAAATGTTGTAGATTTGTGAAGATTATGCAAAAAGTAATGCAAAGATAATATAATCATGAAAACTTTAAATGATTATTGTTAATTAAACCCATCAAACCAAAACTATTAACTGAATTATAGTTACAGCTAACATAAAAAACGCATAAATACTACTATTAAATACATTATAATGTTCTGGTATTCGCTGATGTAACTAATTAGCGAATACGAGAATATTATAGTGACACCAACATCTCCATCTTTCATTATCACAGAATATGTAAAGCGAAATTTATAACATTTATAATTGGCAAAGACAAATTAAAGAATGCATTCATTTAAGATTCAAAGAGGCAATATTGATTCAATTGAAAAAACCTAAATATTATCAATAGCAAAATTTAATATGATGATCTTTTAAAATTAATATATTGACAATAATTGAAATATGTTAATTGTTATTCAAATAAGCGCTTTAAATATGTTTGTAGTTCATTTATTCATAAATATTTTTTATATCTTTGATAATAATGTTGAACACTGAAAATTTAGCTAAATTATAAACATTTATAGTAAAAGTTTACTGGCTTTTCATTTTATATAATTAATAAAATTATGACATAATACAACTTCCATTAGTTTTTATACAAAAAGTGAAATCTAAAGTAAAATAATTTAAATTATTAAAGGAAATAATTACATTAAAAGTGTAGCTCTAACATATGATTCATTCGTTTTGTGAATGTATTAATAGAGAAACACATATCATGGAAATTGTCAGTTAACCGTCAAAAAACAAACAAATAGAAAATATACTAATGTAATGTATTTAAAAGTATGTTGATATTATTACAGATTTTGATGACATTTTAAGGATTTCACAAAAAAGGAGGAATCATACACACATAAATTAGTGTAATTATTCGTAAACTAGAATATGTACAAATATTAAAAGTAAAGATTGGTGGACATAGTCTCCACGAATAGAATGTTGTTTAGTGATGTACACATTGATTTTTTAACTTCCATGTGTGTTAATGCAAAATACATTGTCATGAATTAATTAAAATAATTGTGAACAGCAGGATATGGTGGTTACTACAATGAAATTATATAGCATGAACATTTATTTAAAAAAACGCAAAAATATTGCATCTAATTTGTACAGCACACATCGCGTACTATAGAATATTATATAATATATTGTCCGTAGTCAAATCATTAAACATTTTAATTTATTCTACCATTTTATCAATAACAAAATCTTTATCATTACAGGTAGTAAATAAACTAAAAATCAAGTTATTAAACATTATAAAAATTATATCGCGAAAAAAAGATAGTAAGCAGTATGCCAAATAGATGTTCGATAAAATGATAGAATAATAATCGTTAGCCATGGGGTTCAGCCCATGCACCCTCCATTCGCCACATTGAAAATGCATAACTAAGGTGCTCCTGACGTGGATATCCGCCGTTCAATCTATGCTCCCTAGAACCCACAGTTGGACGAACAAATTCCCCAATTGATGGATCATCTGAAGATCGGAGAACTTGACGCAGAAAGTCAATATAACGCACGGCCAACTTAAGTGTTTGAATCTTGCTCAATTTGTCTGATGGCAATGTGGGAATAATACTCCGCAGCTGAGAAAATGCACCATTTAAAGACTGAGTTCGCTGACGTTCACGAATGTTCGCCAAAAGACGTTGCGACTGCAGTTCAACGAAGCTGGTACTTGTTCGACGGCGTTTTCGTGATGACATTGAAGCTGGACCCAAGTCTCCGGAGCTACCATCACTCAATTCAGACTGATCCATATTTTTAGATCCATTATCGTTTCCTGATCCACCCTGTAATTCATGTAATAAGGAATCGGAATGATTTAATTTTAAATTCATTGACACTTTAGAAGCCACAGGAGTCGTCTCAAAAAATTCGGCGTATTCAGATTTGATTTTACTCATCCTGGGACGAATAATTCTGATTCAACGACAGGAAACTGACTGACAAAAGAATGCAATTTTTTTTTTATCAATGTTGACGATAATGTTTTCTACAGAACTGAAACCATGTGTGTAGTTCTTATTGGATGCATATGTTCACCGTGCAATTTAAGCAGAATTTATTTGAACCCGATTGAAATAAATCACATGGACTGCAGATGTACTAAGTGAACTGAGAATTAGTTTCGTGTGCAAAGAAAAGCCTCTTTTACGTATCATCTCTTTTTCACACATACTCTTCAAAATGCTTCCAAATAAAGAAAAGGTGTGATTCGATCCCACGACACACATAGTAAAGTAGAAAACATTGCCCCGAGTTTGTTATTTAATGGCACGAGTATCAAATCGAGGGTGTTTTTCTTCAACTTGATGTGTAGTTTCAGGTGTGCTAAAGGCGCAGTTCTTGTGCCGTCGACTCCGCCTCTATAGTATGGCCTCACATGAAGCTATTCTGCTTCCTGTTTGTTTACTCAATCATCAGACCTCGGGGCAACATGGGCTGGGGATTTGCGATTTCTCTTGTCTAGTGCAGGTGCAGTCTCACTGTCGTACAATCGCACTTCTCTGACTCAGTAAAAACTACACACTCTGGCCTAAAACGTGCGAATTGTAGAATCCTGTCAATTAGTCAACATCTGCTATAAATTGCGTGTCAAAGTTTACACCGAACACCTTCCTCTCTCCCCTTTTATCTAGTATTGCAGATTGAAGATCCTATTCCGTAACTAGAAATTCTATGTAAAGTTTGGGAAAATATTTTAACTATCAGACTATAATAATTAAACGGCAGAATATATAGAATGCACAACACACGGCAATATATTATAAATAAAGTTAGAGTAATTTTTTATATTATATATGGGTAAAAATATAATTAAAATTATATTATTTTAGAATCGTGATAGATTACTGAAGGGTTCACATCTGGCATTACAAGATAACTCGACAATTATAACACGTGAACCAAATAATGTGAAGAATTGGGATTTATTTTATTGCGTGCAGAACTTTGTTGTAAATATATTAACATTAATTTTATAAAATTTTAAAACTCGTTTTTCGTACAGCTGCCTGTCGAAAAAGCCAATCTTGCTTGTATAAAATTTTAACAAAATAATAATATTCAATAACGTACATGAGTTATAACACATTTGGAAAAAGTTGTTATTATATATCTTCAAATTTTATAATTTTATTTTTTAAAACAAATTGTAGAATTTTCTTATAACAAGTTACGAAAACACTTATACAGTTACAGTTAATTGTATAGAACAATTTTTTTTAATTGTATAACAGGAACTAAATAGAAATAATAAAGTTTAATTTTGTCCAAATGTTAACTTTATACATTATTTGATATGATAACTTAAAGACATTATGAACAATACAAACACAATAACAAAATTAAATATATATCTGGTACATGGCTAGTGAATGTTTTGGTGGACATTGAAAAATATTTATTTATATTTTTAACATCGGTCTAAAGAAATTACCCATTTCCCCCAATGTTCATAGTAAAGCAACTATTTTTAATAAATTATAATTGATGAATAATAATATATATATTTACCAAAATATATGTGGGTTATAAGCTGATAAAGGAGAAGTTTTGATTGGGGATCTAAGACAAGTAACAAGTGTTACGGAATGATTACTTTAGTCAAAATTTACATTATGACGGGGTTGAACTGAAAAACATAAATAGACAACACAATATATTTTGTAATGAATGCGTTTTAAAATGGAAAATCAACGAAACTCATTAATGAGGATGGAAATAGAGACAAATTTTAGAATATGTCTAATTATCTGTATACAGCAGTTTTGAATATGTTGTAAATGACGAATTTGAAAGTGAACCACGGATCTGAGTATGACATTGCATTGTGTTATTGTATATATATATATATATTCTTCCACCACTATCATTTTTGTTGCAGCTTCAATAAGAGGAATTTCTTGATAGAAATGGTGATTAAGAACTATAATCTCCACGAAGAACTACCAATGTGGCTATCAAATGTAAGGGGATCATCGATGTAGTAGGAGAGAACCGAACATTATTTTTATATATGTAAAAATTCTGAGACATGATAGATTGAATTTAAACACGAGTATCAAATAAGAGAATTTGTTTTATCTGGATTAAATGTTCGATGATTGTAAACGAATCACTCTTGACTATGAAATAGGCTCATATTGATAGTAGAAATATATAAATTAATAAATTATTTTACTTTATATTTGTGTCAGCTTACTTATCTTACAAATCTATAATTAAAATAAAAAACTGCTTCATAATAAATGTTATAACTGAAGTAGAATGAAATTGATTGGACGACTTTAAAAAAATATGAATGAAATTGATTAAGTAACTTTTTCGGTTCCAGCGCCACTATTTTTTAATTGAGCAACACTCAAATTTTCCTACAGTACAAAAAATGCCCTATATATTAATTCACAATTTTCATATCATAACTACAGAATTCCGAAAGCAAATAGAATTATCCGACATATATGTGTTTATCTGGCAATAATATTGCTTATTGGGGGGCAGCCGCCCTCCCGCTAGTGCCATCACTGTTTTTATGTACACAAAATACAAAATGTTTCTACCAAGTTGACCTCTCTGTCATCTTAAACTCTGAGACCTGATTCTTTCATATATTATAGGACTCCAACAGTAGGCTGTGGTTTACCCTGTATTAGATAATGGCCTGAAAACGTTTAATTTTTCTCTGGAGCTTCTGGACTCTCACCAGACTTCAACAAACATTATATGAATACAAGGGACCAAATGTATTTCTATTGAAATTTTTGTGGCACCAACTACTAAATTTACTAATACTTGTTATACAATATTGAATGAATACAACAATATGATTGGATAGCTGGATACCAAACCTCAGGATCGCATAGCAGTCTATCCCAACAAAGCAAACTCATTTCAGGATCAAGATTGTACGTTTTTACAACTATATACATATTTAGTCTCTCCACTGATCCCTGCATACCATAATAGATAATCTCATCTTGAGTACAAATATTTGTTTCCAAAATTCCCAAAATCGTTATTTTTTTAAATTTAAAGTTATTCTAAAACTGTATAGTGCATAAGCATTTGAAATCCTATACAGTAATAATTATTAGTTTAGAAATTAGTCCACTTGCTTGCATCCACACTATTTACAACTTTATACGCTTTTAGTTGTACAACTATTGAACAAATATATTTTTTAATTACAAAATATAACATATTAAACATTTTACCAGACAAATAATACAAAAAACAATGTAATGTGTAATTGTATATACATAAAAATTTAATCAGGTTGATATTAATCTGCTAATTCCATTAAAATTTAAATAGACTGACCAGAATCCATAAATAGTTTAGATATTTTGAGCAAAAGAACAAAGAAAAAATCAAACTTGTGCGAAAATGGAATCCGTTCATTTTTATAGACCTATAAAAATGGGACCAAAAGGAGTTTATTTTTAGTTGTACAACTAAAATCGTATAGTGTGGATGGTGCTTAAGGAAAATAAATTATGAAATTCATAGAAAAAAACAAATATTGTAACATGCACCCTATATGTTATACATAGTGTAATGTAAATCACTATGAATATGCCTTCTTGTTGAAAGGTGAAAGCTCGGTTTTTTGTTAAATGTAATAAAACTTTTACTTTTATTGTCGTTTTTCTTTGAATGTAATATTTTAAGATTATTTTACATTGTCTCATAGAGATTATAAGTGTGATATATAAAGCATGTTATATTAGTTGTTTCAATGTTATAACAAAATATATATAAATGATCTAACCATATAACAATAAGTAATATTAATAAATAATTATAAAAGATTATTATAACATGGAATTACCTAAAATATTTATAATAGATATAATACTTATAACTAATAGTGTATAATATTATATATTACCATATATAGGTCTATAGAAGGTGGTCATGCATACAGATTATTTTTGAATATGCTATGTTAATATGAGTTCATTGATTGTAAAAAGAACAATATATCTAATGTATGATACAACATACCTAATACACTATACTGATTATATGTTTCATGATAGCTATTTTTTACATATATTATAAGCTTATTAAATGAATTGAGGATATTATAGTCAATTCTATTGATTCGTGCATGATATGGTGCTCCATTAATTTAAAATTTAACACACATCAAGAGTTATTTTTAAGTAATTAATTGTTACAAACAAACATAATACAACAAATAAATTTATTAATAATTGAAATGTTGCTTATTCATACTAGATAACAACATTACAATACAATAAACTAGCATTTATGCATGATACAAAATGGAACATAAATTGGGGTAGTTACCTTGTAATTAAAATATTTCTATTAGGAATTGATCAAGTGCATAGGAGACTATATTAGAACATGATATACATAAAAATGAACAGTGAAATCATTATAAGAAAACAAAAACATTGAGTATGTTAAACATTCATGCATGATGTTAGAAGAGTTCTCATACATTATGCTCATAATTTAATGTAGCACCAAATTTAACTAATATATTTTTACATGGACACATGGAGAAAATGAACTTCACATTTTATAAATTTTATTAAAAATTATAGTAAAAGATTGAATATGAAAACTAAACTTTAATACAATATAAATTATAGCAGAAAAAACGTATTTTTTTTAGATTTAACAATCTTTATCGAAAATTGTAAATTAAATAGTGATTTATATAAGTGAGTGTCTGTATGTAAACCTATAGACACTCACTTTTATTTGAGATTTAATAGCTGTCATCCTTCATATTGTAAATCCAGAATTCTAAATAGCCAATTTTAAAGACTAAAAAGAACATGTTCTAGTCAATCAGATTTCTACAAATGTATTACTGAATTTAAATCATACTTTTTAGATTGTTATTATCCTCATTATCTGATTGACAAAGCTATAAATGTTGCGATTAGTACTCAAAGAGAAAATGTTTTTTATAAGTGATTTAAAACCAACATTAATGAATAATAAAATATCATGCATAGTTATGTACTACTAAAAATTACAGTATTAGCTTCGATTTTAAGTAACAATTATTATAATAATATTGATAATACTGAAATCAAAAAATATATTTACAGAATCTCCAATGATAACCTATAACAATCTAAAAATATAGAATCTACTCTTATTCATAGTAAAATTACGAACATTATAAACATAAAAACTTTAAATTCTAATCATAAATGTAATAGACCTAGATGTAAGACATTAACAAAATTAATACCAAATCTGTCAAATAGTATGGAATGGTGACTGGTGACACTGTGACCCTGGCACGGGGAGGGGATGATGGGGGCAGGAGGCAATTTTTTTAATTTAGTAAATTCATACAAAATAAATCAATCACATGAGCTCATGCTGCCTCCTAGTGTTAACCCACTTTTCACTTGAAATAATCTTAAAGGCTTGAGGTACATGACAAGCTTTAGTTTATGTGCCTTTAAAGAGTTAATAGTGACAAAATATTTAATATATTCTAGGCTCAAAATTGGGTTGAATAGAACTAATGGAATGGTGGAAGGAGTGAATTGATAGTTGATAGGGGGTCTGTGGGGCTAAGCCTCCCAGCAGGGTCCAGAGCCACTGCTAGGGGTATTAATATTATTCAATTTTCAATAAATGGGTTTTTAAAGTTACAACAGGGGTAATTCACTGAGCCATTGATTATCAACATGCTTTTTACAGACTTCATCTTGCACCCCAAAAAGAGATCCAATGATGTACAGATTTTCATATTGACCTATTGTCAAGATAAAAACTCAGATCATCAAGAAAGTACTCTGTTTTCTTGTCAAAAAGTAATGATAGTTTATGTATCTAATATTTTTGGATATTTGTCTGACAGACATTTCAAAATGCTGTTTCATATTGTGGATTTATGTAAATCTCATTAACTAACCAAAAAGCATTCAAATTAACAGAATTCAAGAACACAAAAGTGACCTAATAGTTAAAGCAATTAAATTAAATGAATACACAACTCTATTTAAGAAATTTCCACATGGCCAAACATCCACAACCCTCCTTATCAAGGTTCCAACACTTTTCACTGGGTAAAATTGCATGACATACTTTATGTTATAAAAAGTGTATAGTATACTATAATAAAGAGTAATTATATAACTACCCATAAATTAGTCAATTTGGAGTTTCAATTGATTTAGGGCAAGTGTACAATTTTTTGTTGAAATTTATATAATCTATGGCTATAGCATGTCATGAAACAAAGTTACTTAGTAAAAAAAATTAAGTGACACTTTCCTATGACTTTCCATGTTTATTTTTTTAATATTTCATTTTTTCACAACTTTCCAGGCCAGCATATATATGCATATATTTATAAATTTTATTAAAAAATTTGTTGTATTTGCAGTAAAAATTTAATTTATAGGATATAATGCACACTAAATAATTTATTTGATATCAATCCTTAATCCATCTGGACAGATAATGAATAAATGCAATAATAACTATCATAAATCATATGAAATCATTTCTTAAAAATATCAACTTTTTATTATATATGTAAAAATTATTATTAATCTCCAATCCATCTGTGTACAGATCACAAATTATATAAGTAAAATAATAAACATGTACACTAATATGAAAATGCACTATTAAACTATTTTAAATCATTATTTGATATACAAAATAAATGTACAAGTAAGTTACAAGGAATGAAATATATGGATAATATAGAATTTGTGCAATATCTTACAATTCAATATATTTTTACATAGTTAACAATTCCCTATCCATCTGGATGGATCATTAATATAAGTCGAATAAAAAACATAAATTAATTATACTGTTTGATAAAAGTATATGTCAGTTTATTTTATATCAATATTTCATAAAATACATGGATAATATAGAATTAGTGCAATATCTTTCAATTTTATATAAATCTATAGTTAACAATTCAGGATCTTTCTAGACAGTTCACAAACATAATTCAGATAAAAACATGCATGAATCATACTGTTGATAGAAGTATATGTAAGATATTATATATAAATATTTCATAAAATATATGGATGTAAATGTCACATAAATATTTCATGAAAAATTCATATTATGTCAAATTTTATTTAATAAAAATCTAATAACTATATTTGATAAAATACACAATTGTTAAAATAATGAAAAATTTAAATTTATTTTTGGCTTTTTTACTTATATTTTGATTCATAATTTATCCAAACAGATTGAGAATGAATGGCTAAAATTTATAGTTTTGTGAAATATTATGTTTGAAGAATAAATTATATCTATGCAAATATATTTAAAATATATTTCTACTTTATATCTACTTGTACTACAAATTTTAGGAAATAGATGCCCTTGACTTTTTGAATTTGTAATATTATTGTCAGTGATAATCATAATCATATATCATGGCCTTAGGAGCTGGTTAGCCTGACCAATATATTTTTAGGCACCTATGTAAAATGCAAAGTTAGATCCCTAAGGAATTGAGTATCAACTATTTATTATATGAATAAATTTCCACTGTTTATTCTACACATGTAGCTATTTTAGTTTTAAATTTGGATGTTTTAACTTATGCTTAGCAAAATAGATGTAAAGTAGGGGCAACTAACTGGACTCTGGAGCCAGATACTAAATGCAGAATAATTCAATTGGTGTTAAGTACCAAGTAAAATACTATGACCTTGTTTGGTTTAAAATTTGTTGGAGCAACTTTACAAATAACAGATAACTTAGTCAGCAAAGCACTGTAGCAAAATATTATGTCAGCTACTGAGAATCATAAAATAGATGTAAACTATGAATAGATCTAAACTTTGAAGAAAATGTGGAAAGATGAGTCTTTCAATTTATTTTACTCTTGTTTTACTACCCAATCCCCAAACTTATCCCCATCTTAATGATTGCACTGGAATAGTATATTTGGTACCTTGCAATTCTTATGGTGACATTTATATTGATTGGTCAGACTTGCAATAGTCTTGCTACGTGGGAATGATGCTGGCACTGCCACTGGCAGAAAGGAATTTTTTAAGTGAAGTTGTTTGCATAGTTCATTTAATTATAGTTGTACCAGCAACAAATGCAGTCAGTGATAGAAGCACCTCAACTATGACATAGTTGAGGTGCTTCTATCACTGACTTTGATATTATAGACATAGTCATAGTCTATATAATTATATGAAACAACTGAAAATCTACCTCCGGGCAGGTTTTTGTTCTATGCCATTGTCATGCCCTAGAGTTTAGCTATTTTACATATATACAAAAAAACTAATTTATTACGCCTGAGATCTCGTTCAAAAGTGCCATAAAACAAAAACCTGCCTCCGGAACAGTATGACACAGAACAGATTGAGCCGCATACTAAGCTGCTGAATGTCTATGTTAGCCCCGCAGCGCGAATTTGGACGGTTCGCTAAACGTTCAGACGGAGCACGGATTCCTAATCCGTCTGGCTGGTTCGCGAATCGTCCAGCGAAATTATATACTAAAAATGTTACCATTCACTAATATCTGGATATATTTGTTTACAAAATTAAAGATAATACGTTTTCACGATAAAATATAAGTTAAACAAACCGATGAACGATATTAAGATATTTTTAATATATTAGTTACGTAAACTGTAATAATTATATTAAATTAAACCGTTTCATAAAAGTTTACACATATAAATAATTTTATTAAATAATTTATTTGTATTTGCAGTAAAATATATGTAAACTATAGGTATACAAATCACACTATATCATTTATTCGTTATCAATCCTTAATCTGTCTGGACTGATCTCGAATAAATGTAATAATAACAATCATATAAAATCATTTGATAAAAATATTATTTTATTATTTTATATAAATAAGTTATAATAAATATTTTTAGAAAGATTAATTTGCGTATCTATAATTTTATCGTCATAAATCTCCAATCCATCCGTCTGTACTGATCACGAATTATATAAGTACAATAAAAAACACGTATATTAATATTTAAAAAAATTAAACTATTTTAAATAACTAATAGCTATAAAAAAAGTTTTAAAAAATACAATTAATAAAATAAATTGATAATATACAATTATATAGCTTTCGTATTCTAT
This sequence comes from Coelogynopora nodosa, assembly GCA_034780555.1. NCBI lineage: Eukaryota > Metazoa > Platyhelminthes > Proseriata > Coelogynoporidae > Coelogynopora > Coelogynopora nodosa. Next base: position 4,604 of record JAUZND010014196.1, on the reverse strand, counting down.
ATAATTCTATAGTTAACAATTCCCGATCCTTCTGAACGTATCACGAATATAAATGCAATAAAAACATAAATGATATTATACTGTTTGATAAAAGTATATGGGAATTATTTTATTTAAATATTTTCTATACAAGAAATAAATTAAAACGAAAAATCTAAACTCGCGTTTCTATAATTCATTCGCGTTGATGAATTAACACTCTATATTTTATTCGTTAACTTATCCATCGATCTGTCTGGACGGATCACGAATAAATACCATAATAACTGTAATAGTGCCTAAAGAAGATACATTAGGAGGTGAAATGAGACGAATAGCAGCGCTTGTTGTCAAAGTTCTGGGAGACAATCGTAAAACCTTTCGGTTACGTACGAATATAGATGCCGAGAAGCTAAAACTGCACGAGGGAGTTGTGCCAAATTAACGGACAATGGATGGGATCTCAAAGAATGCAAAAGTTTAAGATAGGTGTGCAAGGCAATCATTATGCATTATTTAAACGTTGTAATTGTAAGAGAGGTGAAACAAAACGATGTAAATGTTATTTATCAGGAGTGCCTTGCAATAAACGATGATATATAATAGGAGCCTTGTCACAATAAGAGGCCTAGTGGTATTAAAGATTCTTGGGTAGATGATGACGACATAAATGTTTTTTGTAAATATATACGTGATATTTTGTTGTATAGTTTCTTTCAAGTCACATTTAAGTAAATATATATACATTTTAACATACTTTGGAATCAAAGTTAGAACCTTAAAAGGTGTGAGCGAAATAAACTCTTCCCCTTTCCGGCATTTAGCATTGATAGAAACCTTTTTTTCTCAGGATATCACGGTTATTAGATATGTGTAAAATTTGTTTGTGTATTGATATATTATTTTTGTTACATATTGCATAATTAATATGTGGTCTGCACAATATAGGGCCTATTGTTTTTATACAATAAATGACACTTGGTATTTTTATTGTTCCCGTAATGTATATGTTTTGATAATTGCAAAAAGATATTGGGAAAATATTATTATTATTCTGATATTCTAATTTATGGAAACAAATTCTCGTTGCATATAATGTGATGTCTGAATATTAAAAAGCTATTTAATTATATTTATTAAAAAAATCGAAAAGTATATTTAATTCTATTTAGTTGTTCTCAATGATTCGTCCACATCAGACAATTTAGTTTTAGAAATCATTAAATTATTTGGTCTAAATAGATATACAAATCGTTAATTATTATGAATAATTATTAAATAAAACTATTAAAAAACATATATTAATAATTATTTCATATAATAAAAAAGAGGAATTATTAAATGCGCATATATTAAAGCACATTATCCATGCTATGATCATGATTCCTGATCCATCTAGACGGAATATTTTCTAAAACAGTAATTATGTTAATTACTGTGTATAAACATCGGGAAGCTACATCGAAAATACAAATCTTTTTCTCTTTATTTTTTTATAACGTGATTCCTGATTGGTCCAGACAGAACGAGAATCTTTGACTAAAAAATATCGTTCAGTGAAAAAGGTGAACGCCGTAGCAAGATTGTTTAATGAAAAAGTCATATTACGTAGAATATTATGTTTATATTGTATTAAATTATATAAACATCACAACTAATACATTTTTTATATATATACACGAATTAAAAATATAGAAAATACAAATATATAAAAAAATTCTTGATGCACCCCGACGGGTCAATAATGTTTGACTAAAAATTCTTGATTCGTAAATTTCATTATGTACAAAGAATATATAGAGTTTTCAATTATGTTTATACAGAAGGAAATAGAAAATATATGTATTATAGTTTACTTTTATATATATCTTTATTATCATGATTCTTGATCCGTCAAGATGTATTATGAATATTTGAAGAAAAATTCATATTGCGTTAAATGTTATATTTAAAAGTCTAATAAATTTAATAAAATTGACAATTATTACATTGTTCAATATACATATAAAGTATCAAAATAATAAAAAACACAAAAAACACAAATTTAATTCTTTCATTTTTATATCGCTATTTAATTGTTTCTATGCGTTCATTACTTTTATTACGTGTAGTTGCGTTAACTATTTTGCAAATACAATGTATAATCATCCTTAATACGATTATTTGTATGCTCTTACTATAATTTCATTGCATGTAACTGTATTGAACGTAAGTCCATAATATATTAATTTCACACTGGAATGTTTGCTTAAGTTATTATATGCTGCCTCTGGTTCATTTTTTAATCCAACGGTAAGATTATTCTTCATCCGTCCAGTAATAGTTTTATTCTTACTTCATCCAGCCGGTTCACGAACCGTCGGACGGAGATAAATTCGTAATCCGTCGCTAACATCTGTTCGAACGACCCGGACAAAATTGATGTGAGAAAAATTGCAAAAAATTTGTTTCAGGATGAGAGCACAGGTTCAAATTATGCAGGAGATTATAACAACAAATACTTCTATATTTTGTTATATTCCGATTTATTACCTTGCCTTCTACTACCTACTATCACTGTTTTTGTTCTATACCTATTCATTAGGACCGATACAGGCTTACTATTCATTAATTACATATTTCATAATATTGGTTATTGTGTTGATATAAATATTGTGGATGATTAAAACCATTTTATTAATAAATTATGGCCATATTTTAATTTTAAACAGAGATCCAATTTTATATCATTTTGCATTTACCATTTTTTGCTATGATATTACAAAATAAATATGGCTAACTCCCTCATTCTTTCACATTTTAATTATGGTTATTAATTTTGTACAGATCTATTTTATAACATTATAACATAATAAATATATGTTAAATATACTGAAAACTTTGCTTTAATCTTTCAATTTCCACGAACCCAAAATGGCACCTTAGATAATACGATTCTTGGCCTGACCAATATTAAAAAGCTTTCTACGGGCCTGTATATTATTATGATTTACAGTCAAAACACACCCACATAAAAAATATCCAGGTCAAAACATACCTAAGTTAAAATGCCCCTGGTGGCAACCAGTTAGGGACCTAACAAAGTTCTGAACTGGTCGACCAGTTAGGCACCTTAAAAAGGCACGAACTTCAAGAGGTCCCTAACTTGTCGATTTAGTTAGCAATCAGTTAGGGACCTTTTAGAGTTCGGGACTTCACTTACTACAATTATTTTTTGGTTATGTTACATTTTCGGGGCAGTATCTCAAAAGCAGGCGCCTATAATATGTAATATATATATATAATGACGTCAATGTAAACAAGCATAATAGCCTTGATAAAATAAGTAGTGAGGCGAAAAACAAAATATTTCTAATCAGGTCGGAAACTATAGTTATAAATTAAATTACTATAGTAATATATCAGTCTATGGGTTAGAATATTATAATTATTATATAATATATTTGTTATATATATATAAACTAAGAGATAGGTTTATAATTTTTTTATAATTACATATTATCAAAGAAGAAGATAATTGTGGAAGATTATAATTTTGAATCACCCTGTGCAAAATAATTGTGCATTAATAATATATAAATATATTCAGTAATTATATATTTTTAATTTATTGGTGAAAATGGGATAACATAAAAGTTTTAGTTATATTGAATCAACATGGTTCGATAACTCTTAAAAACATATTGTAACAGTCATCGTGACTTCCCACTGTCCCTTAATCATCATGTGGGATTTCTAAATCATAGTTCCGCGTGTCGCCATCTTGGGATTTATTGATATGAATAAATCATCCTCATTTTGAACTTTATTTAAGTTGCCTTCTTGTTTCATATTTACTTATTGATATACAATACTTTATTGCATAGTTTGTTTTACTGAAGTAATTACATGTAATTCTGAACTATACTCAAACCAAGTATATAAGTCGGTTAGTTTTGTAACAAATTCATACAAGTTTTGTTCACTCCCAATGATCGTCTCCTCCGAAACTCTCTGGCTTTATTACCTACACAAATTGGCGTCGTGAACCGGATTTCAAGTTGCATAGTCTATAGCTACAATTCTGATTGATATTCTCCTATTTGAAAGTCTGAACTGCATCACTGGACTTGTAGAGCTGTACGCAAACCCTATGGTCAATGCTTGCTTACATCCAGTTCGGTATTTTCATAATAGTGTGTAAGAAAGTATAATTGTAGTTTTTATCGGCTTTGAAATGCAACATACTTCATTACTACAATTCCAATTCATATTCTGCTATTGATACTCATTTTGCAAGTACAATATGGAACATTGCTTTGAGAAGCTGGATATTTGTGATCCTGAGGGTCTGGCAAACTGGCAGGAAAGATTTAACTTATAGTCAATTCGAAGCCATAAAGAGAGCTAAATTTCACAATTTAGTACGGAACACTGGAGAATCGCTACGTACGTATGTGCTTAAACTTAAAAAAAGCTGCTAAGTGCACTTTAGGCGACCAGAATTCTAAATAGCCAATTTTAAAGACTAAAAAGAACATGTTCTAGTCAATCAGATTTCTACAAACATATTACTGAATTTAAATCATACTTTTTAGATTGTTATTATCCTCATTATCTGATTGACAAAGCTATAAATGTTGCGA
>JAUZND010014185.1:14215-27820 GCA_034780555.1 Coelogynopora nodosa | reverse complement strand
TCCAGGGGGGGGGGGTAAAATACCCTCCCCCCTCCACGTAGAAAACCCTACAAAGTATGTCCATGTACGAAGGGTTAACAACCTTTTAAATATGCATTATATGGATTTAATTAAGAAATTGCTAATTTATATAATTTTTAATCCATGGTAATTACCATTTGAGAACATTTATTTTAATTTAGTCTAAAATATCGCTTCCAGTAAATTATGCGATATGTATTTTTTAACGTTTGTATGATATCAGCTCAACAAAATTACATGAAAGGGAGAAGGGCAGCTTGATGAGTAAAATGAGACAGTATGAGTGATAACCAAAAATATATTATACTATTCCCAAAACAATGCTTTTTTTAGGAATAGCCAAGCCACTACTACTACTAACTGCTACTACTACTTTCTACTAAAATTCAGTCGGATAATCATTATTATTAAACAGTAGTGCGTAGTTTAACTGCCAACTATCTAAATAATGTTTTTGAAAGAAAATTAATCTATTTTTCTCATTTTATCTTTGAAAGTTTTTCTTTAAATAATGTTGTGACTTTTGCAATTATACTTTAATAAGATAAGTACTTCAGTGTTTCTCTATGTCAAAGAAGCATGGAAATCCGGTCATCAATAGAATTTACAGCTTTCAAATCTTGGTTTAATAATACATCTTTAAGATTCTATATGGTTTATATGTTATTAATGTAAAGAGGTATAAACTGGTAATTTTATTATTAAGTGCAAAAACATTTTCGTAAATTAAAACGCAAGTTCAACTACTATATAATAAATTGGTTAAAATTGTTATTATTTTTATTAAATAGAGTTTATTTTACTATTTTCACCGTGAAATTTTGCTTAATGTTCGTATCGGTTTTTTGTTCAGTACGCTGTCCTACTGAGCGTCGTACTAGCATCTCAACTGACCGTGGGAATTGCTGGATTGATTCTCAGAAATATAGTGAGTGAAATGAGCCCTATATTCATTTTTAGTAATATGCCAAGAATTGGCTGCACCCTTCTCAGGGCTGACACCCCCTTACTTGTTCCTTTGGGGTGTTGTCAAGGATAAAGTTTATTCGCACAATCCTTGAACATTATTTCTCAACTGAGGTTATAGCCATCACTGAAGAAATCAGCCCAATTGATGTTGACATTTGAGAGAAACCATGGCAATCAGTGTCAAAAAAGATGGCGGACAATTTGAAAAGTTTTCTTAATTATTTCATAAGTGATTATTCATTTGGAATTGTAGTTGTGTATTAAAAAGTTCAGATGGCTATTGATTAATTTTGTTAGTTTTTTCTCGATGATACTGAAACTGTTAAATTTTGCGTTACTTTACGACCGTAATTTAATTTTTGTGTTATTTGAAAAAGTATTGAGTTTTATATTTTTCAAACGCATAGGCTATATCATACGACTAGTTAACACGTTACAAAATATAGTAAACATTAATAGAAAAAATAAGTTTATCGTCACGATGATAAGGTGTGTTTAATACTGTCACGATGAGAAGGTGTGTTTAATATAGTCACGATGATAATGTGTGTTTAATACAGTCACGATGATGAGGTCTGTTTGATACAGTCACGATGACAAGGTGTGTTTAATACTGTCACGATGAGAAGGTGTGTTTAATACAGTCACGATGATAAGGTGTGACAGTTACCCCAGTCACAGTCACAATTATAAGTTATTTATAAAAAAAAAATTGGCTTATTTATTATTTCGTTATCAATTCCTTGAGAATATTCTATGAACATAAATAAAACCTAATGCTCATTAAGAATTTGTCAGATATTGAATATGTTAGTACTATAGCCTCCGCAACTTTTGAGTAATGAACGTTCACACACCTGGGGGTCAATTAGACCCCCTCCCTTCCCTCTGGTGCTTCTAAATGTATATGTTTATGTTGATAAATTTATGTTATTAATGTTGATAAATGTCAATACAAAATAATATTTTATCTACATGCATGCTGACAATGGTAATTACAGTGTATATCCCAAACGAACCTGTAATGCCGCAATGCCTTAGCTATTGTCTGACTTGTTTGCACTATAAATATAGTTTTGCCATCCCTACTACTGCTCCTATTATTTCAGGTAGCGCATACCTTCAGTGACGATTACAGGGCGGAAATGAACAAGTATCGCCATAATGTGGATGTCAAACGGAGTCTGGATGATATACAGGCAGAGGTATACTAATCGTGACTATGGCTAATTTCTGTTTTACTTTGAATTGACTGGGTCCCATTTTTAATGCAGGACAGGTGCTGTGGTTCTAAAAGCTATCAAGACTGGGAAAACGTTTTCAATACGATGAAGGTCCCCGAAAGCTGCTGTAAACAAGCGGGCTGTGACACTAGATATTCCAAAGAGGATGTGTTATTCGAATTCTATGAAAAGGTGACTTGCTCAATGCTTTTGTCGTAAATGTACAATCTAGTTATCATTTTCAAATATCTTTATCATTTAAATAGATACAGCATAGTTATTTCTATAATTCTGCGTTGTGATTGGATACAATTAAAGTTTTAATTTGAATTTTTTATGTAGTAACGTTACATGATAATATATACATATAGTAAACTTTGCATCGAATTCAAGAAGCATTTTTTTCATTTACCTATATTTAAAAACAGATGAGACCCATCCAGAATAGTCAAATTTTCAAATTTGATAAACATATTTTTAGATTGATTATGATCAATTATGTAAATATTTATTGATTAATTATTATCAATTGAATGATGAGGGTTGTCTCAAATCGATTGGTCAATGAGTGGTTTTATTTCCAATGATAATTGAACATTATAACAGTTTTGCATAGCTGTACTGTATTAGAAAGCATCATGTTAGCAATGACTCAGGAACATAAGTTCTTATTGACCACTTTTAAATAATAAAGAAACAACTAAAGAACTTGGGGAGAAAAAATTATATTTATTAAAACGCTCGAGTTTTCGAACCTAACTTAGGTCCATAATCATGGGAACAATGAAAAATGTTTTAGCTAACTTTTTACCTGAAAATTCAGATTCGGAATTGCTTCCATTATATTCTGGTATTAGGCATCTTCGTTTTCACCCAAGAATTAAACGTTTGTAACGTTAAACAAACGTGTCCTCACGCTTGTTTTGAGACTGTTTTAAACGTTATTTATATACGTGATTTATACGTTATAACGTTTATACATAAACTTCTTTTCGAACAACAAACGCTAGCAGTCTGAGGGGGTTTGGCTTCGGTATGTTGATGATATGCACACTTTTGTCAATGATTTTTTTAATCTTAACAATTTTTTTTTCTTTATTAAAGCGTTCTTTATACCACTCATAAAATTTAATATTTAAATTGTTAAAAAAATATTTATATTCCATTAATGTTGCCCAAAGTCTATTTCTCTGCTAGTATATAATTTATAGTCCTAATTTTATGCAGACTAAATGTAAGTATATAATTAATTATATTTCTTAAATAATAGTTTATTTATGGTAGAAAAACATAAGTACCATATTTGTTATACAAGTCTTTGACTCACAGATCAGTGCCTGGTATTTATTTTGGATGTTATAAAGAATCGTTATTGGATCGATAATGCGGTTAACATTTTTATTGGTTGACAATTGACAAGTGAAAATGAATAATATATGGCCTACTATTGAATGTGTCTGCTATTTGATGTTAACATTTTAAAACATGTATAAGAATATGTTTTAAATTTAAGTACCTATTTAAAAAAATATTTAGTACCAACCGTTGTTTATTCCTCATTAATATTTATTGTAAATAATATTTATCATAATTAAGATTTATACCATATTAGCCCTGGCAACATCACAGGCTTTTGGAAACCCGTTTATTCAAATTGACCCACCAGCATTTGGTTTAGGCGCTTAAATGATTGTTTTAAAATGTATTACATCATGGTGTATTTTGTAAAGGCAACTTGAAATACACAATCATTTTTCTTATCAGGTGCTTGTTAGTTAGCGGTCTATTTAGTGACAATTATGACCCTGCAGTAGATTAATAAGGAAATAAAGTTTAAAATCTTTTTTTAATCCATATTTGATCACAAATCACATCATAACTGTTATCAATAAACTCCAATAAAAATATTTAACAGACATTTCTATATAGGATGTAAATGATCATTCAAAGGTTCAGCCTACAAGCTTAAATGCTATATCATGTCTATTTACGAAGCTTAAATGCTATATCATGTCTATTTACGAAGGATAAATACTATATCATGAAGTTCTCGTGTAAATTTTATCAAGATATATCTTCTAGTGTTCCCTCTGCTAGGATTAAAAGTGAACACCTAAGGTATAGATAAACACCATATATAAACACCATTTATATAGACACCATTTAGATAAAAATGATATATGATTAAATACAATTAAATAAAAACGTTGTTTGTTGGTTTAGATACATTTAATTTTAACCAATATAAATATTATATTAAAAAGATTTGCTATAATACTACTCTGAAAAATTTTAAACCCGAATGCTGCGTTCTTCACTTCACTGAAAAAGTTGCTATCTTCTTTGTACTTTCCAGGGTTGTTCTGGTATTATAATCTGGCAAATTGGAAACGCTATGTTGATCAATGGAATTGTTGCTATTGTCTTCAGTTTTGTTGAATTTATCGGAGTTATTCTGTCCTGTGTGCTGGCAAATAATGTCCGAAGTGAGTACTCTTCAGTTCACTGAGAGGTCCTTAAGAGATCAACACCATCATTTCATTCTGGATTGTTTACTCTGGTCGTAATCATTTTTATTTTGGTGTTTACTTGGATACCATTTATTTTTTTATAATTTACTTTGAAACAAAGTTGTTATTATAAATTACTATAATAAATTATTATAAAATAGTAAAAACTAAATAGTAAAAGCATTGACAATGCAGTTTAGCATAGCAGTGACGCCTCTCCAGTTACAATATATTTAATGAGACTGGGGACACTTTATTCGGTTATATTAGTTCAGTTTTGTGAACTCAGGAAATAATTTCCCCCAAATTTACGTGCTATGTACAAATTATGTCTAAAACGTGATCTATAATAGCCTAAAACAATTTTTAAATTTTTTATGAAAGTTCTTACCTTTAATAAATTAATGTAAATTTTAAATACTAACAGCTATTTCAATAGAATACGTTGAACATTATTTTCACGATGAATGTTATGTACATATTTTTTATGTTTTTAAGTATGTTATATCCATGATATTAGTAGCCTATATTTGTGTTATAAATGTCTAATAAATTCTTTGCACAGTGATGTAATATGGCTCATATTTCTTCGACTCTATATAACAAATGACTATTTATTACATTCATTACTTTTATTATATTTTATTATATGTACTTAAACACACCTATGACTTTAAAATGGGTCAATATTTTATTATTTACTCAGCTAAATCCTAATTAGCTTTTTATTGGTGAATTTTGAAATAACAGCTTAACATATTTTTTAAATAAAGTTATAGATTTACTAACATATACAAGACATGTAATATTTGAAATTATGTTATTAAATATAAGAGAATTGTTTCAGATTTAATACCAATTTTTAATCTGCAAGCCAATATTTTATTTTACATTAATTACAAACAGTTTTCAATCTTATCATTTTTGAAAATTTAACTTATTGCTTGTGTAAGGTAATGTACGGATATATATAAATAATTTTGCAGTTTATTAACTAACTTCGATTTCCAGAAAATTAGATAATTTTAGTATTTGATGTAAAACCCAATGTATTAACATTACCAACATATAGTAGGTTAGTTGCTAAAGCAGTATATTTGTATTAAAAAATGATCCAAAAGCCATGTACGTATAACCATAAGTAATAGTTTACATAATTGATAATAATACAAACAATAAATAATAGTCAAGTAAGTATAATAAAGTCAACAATATGAAGTTGTGATGTGTTATTTATAATGGAAAACAGGTCAGGAGATAAAGACTAACAATATGTACTACAAAGTAGAACTGCTGAATTGATAATGCACAACATTATAATGCAACCATTCCCAGTTTTAAAGTTGTCAGCAAATGATTACTAAATTTACAATAACTTTGCGTGATTACATATTCATATATGTCTCTACTATGTTGTTTTATACGCCAATTATAACACATATACATAGTCTTATATTGTATATAATAGTATAATAATAATATATTTGTAAATAAGAAAAACAAGTACTTTGAGAATTCTTTTCAATAATTGTTATACGTTCATTTAAACATAACATATTTGGTTTCCCGCACTGCTAATTTGTCTACTCTATCACATTTATTGTAGTACGATAGATTTTAACATCTTATATTATATCAAGTGACTATTTTGCTTAAATATTTTCAAACAGAAGCGATTTCGTAGAAATATAAAATAAAAAGTTTAAATCTTGCATCTTTTTCATCAATATGTGATGACCTTTTCACCAATATGAGATGAGTTTTTCACCAATATGTGATGAGTTTTTCACCAATATGTGATGAGTTTTTCACCAATATGTGATGACCTTTTCACCAATATGTGATGAGTTTTTCACCAATATGTGATGAGTTTTTCACCAATATGTGATGAGTTTTTCACCAATATGTGATGAGTTTTTCACAAATATGTGATGACTTTTTCACCAATATGTTATGACTTGCAACGACAGTTTCTTAACAATATGTTTAGGCTATATTTAAAAAACTCAGTTGAAATTAAATATAATTGTACATAGTTTATTCACTTTAATCACAAAAAAGGATCTACCGAAGCCATTGTGTTTGATGTTTCGAACATGTTGACAGAACTAAATTGCTTATAGTGCACAATTATTCTTTTCGCTTAAGTTGTAAATTAATATAATTACAATATATTAACAGCAAATAATTGACTGAAGAAATGTTTTTAACTAAAATAATACAAGGTGTACTTTGTAACTCATAACTGATATTTGTATTAGTAAAAAGTGAGGCTTAGAGTATATTAAACAGCTGTCTATTGAAGCCAAACCGAGATGGATTATGAAAATATTTTGTTACTCAAAACCAACAGTAAGCAAAAGATTAATGAACACAATATAAGTAGGTCTAAGTGCATAACTTAATATGTAAAGTTCAGAAGTTGTAACTACATATTATTAACAGAAGAAATGTTCCGGTATTGTTCACACTACTTCTTATATTTCAGTAGTAAGATATTCATTCATAAAATATTAGCGATTTTTACATTATTTTTAATACAAATAGCAGAGATAAAAAAAGACCCATTGTATGAAATTGTCTTTCAAAACGCTTTCAAAACACTTAACAAAACATATTCCGTTGTGTTAATTTGATCAAATAAGTTGTCTTCACTCGTATTGCATTATGAACTGTACAAACAGTTTAACGATAGAAGGCCTAAGTAAAGTATAATAATCGGATTTTCTAATTTATATTGTCTGTTGATGTTAGGTTTTAAATCAGCAGGAAAATCCAAACGAAAGACCTGAAGAAATTTAACCAATTTGTTTTAAGCTTGGCAATAAAAAACAAGAGACATTTAAAGGACGTTACATGTTCAAAGTAGGTAAGATCAACAGACTAAGTGAATCTCAGAAGGTTTAAAAATGCCGATATGCCTTCGTATGCATTTTAATTACACAATATGAACAAACGAAATTAATTATAGTTCATTTTATTTTATAAAGTGTAAATCGTTTATAGTATCCACTTTTCGGTTGACAATCCTGAAGAATCCTGAAGTTCAATTTCATCTAGATTTTTCCTCCGGGTTTCTTTATAGATTATATTCCAGATTGAGGACACAATAGTTTGTCGTTACCTACAGGTATAATACATATTGCATGAAACTGTCGCCAAAAAAACGCATTATGTGGAAGTTATGACTGGAAGTTTAGTGTCAGTGTATTACCTGGTGGTAATTGAAAAGAACACACGACTACATAAAAATTAAGTAATTGTTAAAGATACAGTGTGTTGCATAGCAGGAATAAGTCACCTATGCTTTAGCTAATAAATCCTTCCTAATAATAAAATATTCGTAAAAACAGAATGCTGAAATATTTGAAAATATCAAGGACTGGATTGATACAGAAAAATCTAAAAATTGTGAAATTTGAACAATGCAGTTAATTTAATCAATACATTAAACAACACATCAAAAAGACCGGGCTCCGTTGACACGTTTCGGTTTGAGTTGCAGCCTTAATTTCCTCAAATATTTCAACTATTTTCACTTAAATTTAAAGTAAATTTATACTAAAATTTCTTTCTAATATAAGTAAAGTTAGATTATCAAAACTTTTCCAAAAAAACGAGATCACATTGTCAAGGCGAAGACGACTATTTTGAAATCAGCCAGGTTCTCTAACCTTTACCAGTTATATCCAGTAACTGCAAAGTATCACAGCTTTTCTGCTTTACCCTCGAATACTGTACAATATATAGGTCAAGTGAGGCATATATTTCACATGTTTTGTAAAAAATTAAGAAAAACCTCTGGAAAGACTGGCGATGCATAACTTCTTCTATAACGAACAATTGGTTCTGCTGAGAAAACTTTAATTTAATTAGATTATATAATCTTCGCTTATAACGAGGATATGCTGCGCTTCTAATAAACCGTTTACATGTTAAAAGAATCAAATCAGAAGCAGATTATTCAAGTTGTTGCAAATTGTGCAGACATGTTGACCAATTACTCTTAGCAGAATTTAGTTGTGTCCAAAGTTGAACCAACCCTCGGAGTGGCAGTTTGTCAGAATTCAGCGGACACTGTGGCTGGATCACTGTGGTCGACTGATCATGCGGATGTAGCAGTAGGACATGAGCAGTCCGATGCATTTGAAGTAGACCAAACCCACCGCCGCCCCGGCTATCAAGCCCAGCTTGTGTTCCATGTACTTCGAGAAAACACCATCACACGGCTGAAAATAGACCAATCTTGTTGTAAATAGGTTGCAGCTGATTCAATTTAATAATGCATAGTTGATGATGTGATATGAATTGTTTTCGTGTATTATATGCAAGCATAACACACGAAAATTTAATCGATAGCATAACACACGGAAATTTAATCGATAGCATAACACACGGAAATTTAATCGATAGCATAACACACGGACATTTAATCGATAGCATAACATACGGAAATTTAATCGATAGCATAACAAACGGAAATTGAATCGATACCATAACAAACGGAAATTTAATCGATAGCATAACACACGGAAATTTAATCGACAGTATAACATACGGAAATTTAATCGATAGAGCATAATGTGGAAATTTAATCGATAGTATAACATACGGAAATTTAATCGATAGAGCATAATGTGGAAATTTAATCGATAGAGTTTAACACACGGAACATTTAATAGATAGTCTAGTGTACAATATAACACACGGAAATTTAAAAAGTGACGAATTTAATTGTTAGATTTGTGTAGGCCTACATATATACGTTAATTAAATATCATTAAATATCAAAGCATTACGAGGTTTTAAAAATTTGTTTATTAAATTGATCTTTAGTCCAGAAAATCCAGGGACAGAACAGTAATTACGGTCATATCACCAGCTGTGTTGATCACTAAAGTTGATTCGTTAATATAGAAGAGAACAAACCATCAATGAAACCATTCCACTCTTACCAATGTGTAAAACTCGAACTGAGTCTGAAAATGAGTGTAGGTCGTGTTACAGTTCTCTTCAATGCAGCAACTCTCGGGAACTCGGTTCTCGAAGAAGACCGCTTTCCAGTCTGTGAAGTGTTTCACTCCACAGCACTTATACTATAATAGAAGCAAACATAGCCAGTCCTCATACTATAATAGAAGCAAACATAAACACTTATACTATAATAGAAGCGAACATAGACACTTATACTATAATAGAAGCGAACATAGCCACTTATACTATAATATAAGCGAACATAGCCACTTATACTATAATAGAAGCGAACATAGCCACTTATACTATAATAGAAACGAACATAGCCACTTATACTATAATAGAAGCGAACATAGCCACTTATACTATAATAAAAGCGAGCATAGCCGGCTCTTATACTATAATAGAAGCGAACATAGCCACTTATACTATAATAGAAGCGAACATAACCACTTATACTATAATAGAAGCGAACATAGCTGGCCCAGCACATATTTAGCACAATATCAGCTGAGTAAACGAATATATAATATTTACTGGAGTACATCTTAATGAAATCAGACATGAGTCGGAATGTGTCAAAAAAATAGAATTTGTCATATATTAAAAATAAATAATTAACAAATCTCTTTCAATAAATATACAGGTAAAAAGTGACGGATTATAGTCACTGATTACATCACAATGTAATACATATATATACAATGTAGGTCAATTTAACTCTTATACATTATCTTCAGTATAATTTTGTGTATATAAATGGTAATTTTTAATGCACAAAGCGAATGCTACAAATCGTTTTTAAATTTGCTGATTAACAATAAAATATTTATAAATTATCATTCACACCTAAAAAAAACATTAATTAGTTGAACGAATAAATAATTATAATAACGAATTGAAGGTGGCAAAGGTCTTTCATGATTAGAGAGGGGAGTGGTGGAACTTGAATGGATTCCATTTTAAAACACATCCCCATAATGTAAATTATCTCCAGAGACGATAATGAACACTAGAAATGTATGGAAACCTGGTGTATAAACTGGCACTTATAATAATCACAAACATATTCAAAATTAGTTGAACAAACAGTCAATTTGGATGTCTAAATTAATTTAACAAACAGCGTGTGTCTGCATTCGCATTCAACGATAAAATAATAATAACAATAATTGAACAATATAAACTTGCATTCAATGGAAATAATATTTTTTGTGCATCTGCAGATGTATATTAAATATAATTTTTAATTTAGTTAATTAATGTAAAATGCATGTCAATGAATTATTCTATATAGTTGTAATAATTATATAAAACATGTTTATTATTACAAAACATAGTCATATAGTAAATACATCAATTTAGTTTTACTGAAACAATCTTATATTTAATAATCATTTTAAACTATTTACTACACATAATATTACCCTATATTACTGCATTCATTTTCAGACGCAAATATAGGTACTTAATAACAACATTGTGAATTTGAAGGTACACATGAAATTGATTACAATATCTTTTATAAAAAATCAAAGCATTTATCATTCACAGCTTAGTAAAATATACACATATATATATATGTATATCCAAAACCAATAACTGATAACAAACATAATATGTATTAGTATACTTATTTATGGTATGTGTGCGCTAGTTTACACGAAGAGAAACTATAGTATGGGTACAACTATAAAATGGATATCATAATTGGTTATAAAATAACTTCTAGTTATATTACAAACTGTGGTAACAAACATTTACTTAATGGCTATATATGGAGCGCGTGCCCCAATTTTAGAGATAACATTTTAAAATTGAAATATAAGTGTGCAATAGTACATATTTACTTTTATGTTATTCATACTATTAAAATAATTAGCTGTAATCTGTGAACTTTTATTAATTTAAAAACAAAAATTTGTATGAAATTCCTTACCCATGATACATACCCATATGTATACTGAAAAGCATGTTACCTAACATGAATCATTCGCTAATATTATTAGCATTATGCCGCAGGGCCGTAACAACATATTTTAAATAGGGAGGGGAGGGGCCATTTTCCTGGGAGCATAACGACATTTTGTTGTTGTTGCAAATTCTGCTCTTTTATATAGTCTTATAGAGAACTATTAATAGAACTATATGAAAATTATAAAGATTGAACTTTCATGATTAGTTCGTTCTTCTTATTTAAAATTTAAAACATAGGACTGTATGAATAAAGTTATGGTCCGATTAAAAATATAAATCTTCAAGATGAAACAGTTTTTAGAAAATGTAAAAATAATATTGATAAAAAAATACAAAATATTATTTAAAAAAAAGTTTTTAACTTTTTCTGTTTCAAAAAACATAATTTTTGATACATTTTATTTTAAACATTATTTAATTAAATTAGATAATCCGTAATTTCAATTAACATACTTATACTCAAAAATGAAATACAAATATTTTGTAAAATGCAGTCGGGAAAACAAAACCCTTTCACCTAAATACGTAAAATACTTCAATATTTTCTTACTTAGTTTAATATAGATTATAGTCTTTTCCTTCTGTTTAAATTACTTTGCGATATTTTACAGCTTAACTGGGAAATTATGTAACAAAATCGTTACATACGGAGATTGGAAATTATGATTCCATTAAAAAAATAAAATGCACTTCAGCTAGCAAATATTTATTTCCAAACCAAAATCTCACTCGTAACAACTACAATTTCTACTAAATTGTGATTTCACAAAGAATAATCTCAATCAAATTAATATATAGTTTTTTTTGTAAAAATTCAGTTAACTATTTGCTACAGTCAGAAAATAGATATGAAACCATGTAAAACTATTCCGCGGAAAATTTCGTTACATATTCATTATATATTCATTAGTTATATATTCATTATATTGTAATATATTCATTAGTTACATTTTGTGGAGACGTTTATCAGACTTGTTATTTTGTTTTCGTAACATTTAATGTATTTTTCGGTCACACTTGGATCTAACATTGATTTTAAAGTAACCACATCACAAGCATTATTATATAGACGTACATTTTATTGATTGAATTAAAAATGAAAAAAATGAATTAAACAACTTCGTATTTTATTTAAATCAATGCCCAATCAATTTATACAGTCATATAATAATCGCCACGTTGATTACTTTTTGTAAAAAAATAAATAAAAAATGTTCGACACAACAATTTTAAGCACATTCTTTATCAAGTAGATAATTTAATTGATAAGTATAATCTCCATTAAGTAAGCAATAGCCCATTGTTAATTGTATAACTTGATAACACTATAACTTTACTGTAGCATATCTTCTTTGTGCAGAATGGACTTTGAGAAATGTTGTTGTATTCTGTTTAGTATCAGTTTAATGAAAAGTTAACCCAAATTATATTGAAATATTGCGAGTTCTGCCGTGTACTTGCTTAATGTTGTAGCAAGCCAAACTTTCTGCCCAATATATAAACATCATAATGTATAGAATGATATTTGTGAAGCCTAGCTGACAAAAAGAGAACATTAAAAGTGTTGTAACATACATACGATATAAAAGGTTAAGTAATAAAGTTATAGTCGTCTAAACAGAAAAATATTTTGTTCTCTTTAATACATAATATTTTGTCTGGAGCTGACTCCCAAAAAGGAAATGATGTATTTTTATTTTGAAAATGAATGTAGTAAATTTGGAAATATAAAATTTTATTTTTATTTTCGGCATCATTTTTTATGCATGAGCTGTATAAATTAAGGCATATAATATGCTATGTATCCAAGAACATTAAATGACCAATAAATTAGATCAATGAACTGGATCAATAAACTGGATCAATAAACTGGATCAATAAACTGGATCAATAAACTGGATCAATAAACTGGATCAATAAACTGGATCAAT
>JAUZND010014185.1:0-10796 GCA_034780555.1 Coelogynopora nodosa | reverse complement strand
ATGAATGTATCGAATGAATGTATCGAATGAATGTATCGAATGAATGTATCGAATGAATGTATCGAATGAATGTATCGCGTATCGAATGAATTTATCGGGTATTAGTTCACCCTTGGATCCGCTACTAATATATATATATATACAGATTAATTATTTATAGAAGCAAAGCGAGAGCGAAATAAATATAAATGATCACCACAATTAATGTTCCAATTGAAATAAAATCAAACAATAAACAAAGTAATACTTTCTTGACGATAACATTATTATTAATATATTAACTAACACGTAAAGTAGCTTGACATTAACTTACTGCAATAGAAACACGATAGTTTTGTTTACACACTCCCACAAATCCCAAAATGGTGACCAGGCAGGCCAAGATGCCAGTTATTAACAGAACAATTGCGGTTGCCTCAAATCGCTTGTCAATGAACTCGATTGGGAATCTTGATTCTGTCACAACCATATATCCGATTGTCACCAATAAAATGCCTATTATCTGAAACAAGTAACCATGTTTAACAAATATAACATGTGGGTCAAATTAATTGGTTCACTTGACACATCTCCAAATAAAGAAGAACTACGGGCAGCAAGTTAAAATGTTAGAAATTTGACACAAAAAATCGAAAACAAATTACCGTTTGACACATGAATGTGTAAAATGTGCCATGTCAGCTTTTTAAATCACTTTTTAGTTTGGCAATATTCAACTATGCTTACAGAAAAGGCAATCAAAATCATATACGGTTTTAGTAGAAAATATATGTTTGTGACAAAAACAATATATAATGTATTGAAGTATAAATATCAATATCAAAGTGTAACCAGTTTAATGAAATAAAAATTAATTTGCAAATAAAACAGTGCTTATTTACATAAAAACGTTTTATAAACAAGATGAGATATCTTAAGTAAACTATTAAATAAAACAAATTGTTTGTCATAGTCAGATGTCATTAGCAGAAAAGAAAACATTATTCAACTATACTAACTAAAATTATATTATGACATTTTGTTCGCTTATCCTTTATTGTGTAATTTATGATTAGTGGTTTATTTGTTATGTTTGGCCATGAACTTGGTATATATCACATATAATAATATTAATTTATAATGTATAAAATACGTAGAATATACGTTACACATACGGTCATAAAGAAAAATTATGGGTTTATAATTTTAATTAAATAAATGTACAACATGTAACATATACTAAATGCACCGAATATGCAAAACATACCAAATGTAATAACCATTACTTAATGTATAAAATATGCTAAAAAAGTACTAAATCAACTAACTGCGTCTCAAAAAAACCCAGTATCTGAAAATTAATTTTATTGTTTCCACATATGAGGCAGAGGCTAGGTTGTGAGTTTTAAAGACTTGTTGTGGGTAAATTTCTTAAAGCATCCAAATAACGTAATGAAACTTAAACAATACTTTCTAGATTTATATATGATAAAAATAAAAGTATGACACAGTTTAAAAATAATGATATATATTTTTTAAATGATTGATCACCAATAACCAAAAAATAATTGACATGAAATATCGTGATTATCAGTATGACCTGAGAGTTGCACAATTATTCAGATTAAATAAATGTAGTGCAATGTACCCACATTTTTATAACATTGTGTTAATAAAACAAATGTCAAAAACTATACAAACTTGTCAATCTACATAACCTTATATATTGGTAAGAAATCAACAACATATTTGTATTGTAATATTACAGAATTTTGAAAATATATTATTTATATCAAACATTATAAAGATGACTAATTTATTATTCATTTCAAATAAAAATAAGTTTATTATATTTTCAAAATTATTAAAAACATGTTCTGATTATATATTTATTAATAGGTTATAAGCTCTGATGTATAGGAAACATTTAAACGTTTTTAAATTAACAAATTTAAGGACATTTATTTCAATTTTATGTTATTAAAATATATCGAATAGTTTCCTTACCTTTACGATAAAATTACAAACAGTTCCAAGTCAAGAAATAAATGGGTTATGTTGGGTATCAGTTAATACCTACAATAACGATTCAACTGCACAAAACAGCAGTTTATATACAAAACCTCTTATCGAAAGATTTGAATATATAGTGACCAAATAAGGGGGTATGTAAAGTGTGGAAATTGCGGAACCAATAATGTCCATAGAACACTTATTATTAGCCGAATTTGTTTGCTGAATATGTAAACTTGGTGACTTAATATTTACAAATCATGACATGATATCATTAATATACGAATTCATTTATACAGGTAAGTAAGTACCATTTCACTTTTTATATTATATTTAATCACCAGTTTGAACATTTACAATCAGTATTACGTTTTTATGGAGTCATAATTATGTTTTTATAGAATTGTGTCAGCTTTTATCACAAATACTTGTAATTCACATAAGGTTTAATAAAACGGCATTATGTTTTTATTCCAACTACTTAGAATTAATATCAGGTTTTTATCCCATAATTTTGACTTCAGAAATATAATTGATTTGATATCAGTATAATGTGCAGTGTGATCAAAACTTAGTATTTATTACTTAATTTGTTAGGTTAAATTTTTATTATTGTAAAAAAGTTAGTGTAATCAAAATTCACTTAAAGTTAAGAAAGTAAAAAAAAAAAAATATATATATATAGTGGCTACCAAACATTATCTAAAATTGTTCATGTTGATGAATAGTAAATATAAATCTCTAATCTAAATTTTTCTAACAATGTTTACAATTAATTGAAACATTAATTACATATATTTTGCCAGCTTTAAAAGACCAGTATCTGGAGCTTTATTGAATGTATATATTTTCAGTAGTTATCCTTAGTAATGATTGAATATATTATAAAATCAATACATTTTAAATTTAATATTACAACATATATGTGTGAGAGTTATTGACAGTGCAGCACTTGCAATGCAATGACATATTGAAGCTATTTGCAGTAGAGGTGCAGTTGGTGGGATATATTGACATGTTTAGTTAAATATTTATATATGCAATGGAACCTACAGACTCATTAGTAATCCATATATGTTACAAAATTAATGAAATTCACAGTTATATTCACACGAAATTCTTGAATTAAGTATAATGTACAATGATGTTAATGCAAACTAAGCTTAAGTATGGAATGTCAAGAGATCCTATTATATTTCCAGTGCAACATCTGCAGTGTCAATAGCTTTTACATTCATAATATATATGCCAATTTAATAAATATTTTATATAATAATGATGTATAAGGAAATTCCATGCTAACAGGGGCATGAAAACAATAAAAAATAAATAGTATTTTTATGTATCAAATGTCATTTATTGCCTTCTATTTCTTATGTTCCTTCAATAATAATTATGGTTTTTCTGATATAATAACATAATCATTGTTTTACTTTCTATAATAAATTATATCAGTTCGTTTTAAACGAACATATGGTAAACAAACATTTTAGTAAAAAGTATTATGAAAGATAAATAAATGCTGTTATTGCTTAATTATAGTAAAATATACCTTTTTATATTTTTTTAAATTTACATTTTTATATGTAATGCAGTGAAAAATGCTATATTATGATATTTTAACACATTTTTAGGAAAGTTCTCTCTTGTGTTAACATTCAAATGCTAAACATTCAAATGAATACACAAATTTTTCTATGGTTAATCAATAAACATATATTTCTATTAATTATCATAGAGGTACATGTTATATATAACTCATTTAGTTATAATATCTATTTTGGTTTCAAATTTATATATATTTTAGTATCAATCACACACAAACGCTATTTGAAAATTTATGCAAAGCACTAAATACTCCAATGTTGCTTGTTTGCTACATACAGACATGGATAGTGTGGCAGTGTGATGGCTATTTATTTCGCTTAAAGGGAGAGAATGTATGATAAAAGAGAAAAACAAATATGCTAAAGATAAAGAAAAATAAATATATGAATGACAAAAAACTTATATAGGTAAATCATATAAGTTAAACGAGGTACATAAATTAAAAGTTTAAAGGCTGGTAAACAAATAAGGTAACAAAAAGTTTACATTATTGAAGCGGAAACAGTCAGTAATTGGATACAAGCTGTTGGGCCATTCCAGCATAGATCAACAAATAGGCTGTGGCACACCTTCTCCAATCATAACCATTTTTATCCCAGTCCCTCAGTTTTAGTAGAAACTGACAAATCTAAAGTGTTACTAGAAAATATAAAATAGTTCTAAAGTTATGTCAGTAAAGTCAATTTATTAATAAATAAAAATTATTAATTTAAAATTTATTAAAATTTATTAAAATAAATAAATAAAGTCGTTTATTAACTTTATTGATATCTCTTACTTATGCTGTTACAGGAAACCTACTGCTATCTAAAGTTCTAAAGTTATAGACAATTGAAGTTAAGACTTTCAAGCACAAAAAATTATACTATAAATGAAAATTAATAATTTTTTGATAGTAGATATATTTTTTACACACTTACAGAGATCACTTACACGTGTATTGAATAACAATAATTGCACATAGTTCTTTACAATCAGAAAATTATTACTAAAAATTCTAAATTGTGGAAAAAATGCAAATATACAATTTTTGGATGATTTTAAATCTTTGTGAAATATTTATGTTAATAAAGAATTAATTAATTTTAATACTTTTCGTGCATCATGAGAACTATACATTTCCCAATTTAAAATGCAGTTTCTTAATTTTCAGAAAATTGCTATTGTGATACAAAAATCAACATTTTTGCATATATTCAATATAGTTATAGTATCACTTTTTTTCTGATAACACTCAGATATAAAATGTTTACAACAATTAAGTGCCTACTATTATACAAAACTGTTGTGAAAATGTGATTTGGTTTTTCTATCCAAAAAGTGCAATTTTTCCACTTCAAATATGTATAAAAAAACACACTTATGACGAGATTTTGGTAAAAATTGTCATGATTAGAAAAAAAATTGATTAGGAAGAAACATTAAAATTTAACATTTTATTTTAGATTCAAGATGTTTTCACACAAATATCTAATAGTTGGTGCTTTATTATCACAGAGCAAGAAATTTGAATACAAAATGTATTTTTTTAAAGAAATTTAAAAATAATAATAACTGAATAATAAAATCTTTAGAAATTAGAAAAAAAGTTAATAAACATGAAGGATACTACTTTATTTATTGAATTATAAAAAAGACATCTCAAATATAAGATGAATACGTTTTTGATATAGTAGGTCCCTTATTATCAGAAAGTGGGAAATTTGAAAATAAAACGTCAATTTTATCATTTTATTTCCTTCCAAAAATATATATTGGTTAATTATAGCCTATTATATTGCACCATATTTATTTTAGGTCATATAAGTATTAAAATGAATATAAAACCAATAACGACCATATGTTTAAAGTATTTATATTTTTGAACTTAGCACTCAAATAATACAAAAGTAGAATTTACATAGTAATGTTGAAAAAATTCAGAATTCAACGTAATACATTATTATATTAAAAAATGAATTTATACAGTAATACTGTGAAAGCTTGGAATTTGCCACACTACATGTCATTAGTAATTGCATAAATTCAAATTTACTTTTGTAAGGTGCTGAGTTCAGAAATTGTTCATTGATACTATATATTATATAGTTCTATAAGGAATTAATTTATACACTAATAGAAATCAAATTTATCATTATTTCATTAAATTGAATTATTCAATAAGAAACAGCTACAGGAAAATTTAGACATACTTTGAATATTTTAACAATGATTTCCAATTGACATATAGTTTACTGTATGCAATTGGATTAGAAGAGGCTTCTTTGTCAGATGTATTCATGTGTATGCAACCTGGAATTGTCAGGAACAAAGAGGATGTTGTGATGCACTGAACTAACATTATTCATATAACAACGGGTAAATTGTTTGAAGTAAGTAATACATTTGCAATGAAATATACACCTTTCAATTTGATTTCAGTTGAGAAAATGTGTTACAAATGTAAATATATATTACATTCAAAAGTGTAACATGTAAATGACCAGTGCAATTCTGAAGAAGTAATTAAAATATCTATTAAATCTTCGTACATGGACATATTTTGTAGGGTTTCCTCCATGGAGGGGTACTTTACCCCCTCCCTTGATAAAACAAACTTTCTATCAGATGATTAAGCTGAAATTTGGCATACAGATATCATGTCAATTAGTATAATTTGTGTGACCTGATTACATCATTAATTTAAGTAAGGAAAACTATGGGAAAATAACCATATACATTATATACTTTGTTTACACATATATGCTATAACTTTTGAGCACGGGAACCAATTGACTTGATTCTTATTACGTCTCATTCCAGATGACGAGATCTGTAATAGTTTGATATATTTTTATTATTATGATAATAAAAATGTATTATGAATGGTATTAGTATTATTTTAAATTGCTGGTTATTTTAATAATTCATTTTATTATTGAAGTTAAATGCATGTACTTCAAAAATTAAAAAAATGAATGCTGCATGTTTTAGCTCCTAATGTAATGGGAAAGTAAAAAAAAAAACAGGGGGGGTGGAATTTACATTTTTTTCATTTATTTGGGAAAAAAATTACATCAATTCTTAGTTAACTATTGCTTCTGATATTTCTCATTTAAAAAAAACTATGTTGGGCGAGAATTAAGTGAAAATATTATTTATTTGCAAAGCAAATATTCAAATTCCAAAAGTCTGAAAAAAGATGAAGCAATTGTTTCATTTTTCTGACTGTAGAGTAATTATTAACATTTGAAATGCACTTTAATGAATTAATGGAACAAGTAAAAAAAAAATTCTTAGACAAATTATTACAATGAGGTGTATCTATTGACCATTAATTTGAATTGTTGGTCCACAAAACAAACCACAATCTTGTTTCTACAATATGTAGTTTTTTAATCAAAAGAAATAAAGGGAAGAATGGTATTTTGGCTCTAATAAGCACATATATTACAAAAAGAATGACTACACAATAAATTATTACATATCTTAACAAAATTCAAGAACATTGCCAAATAAGAACAATGTAATTAGTGTGAAAACTGATAATGGCAGAAGTCACAAACAGAAAATGCTTACTACTTGTATTCTCTTACAATTGTATTATTGGTTAAAGGAACACAATTTTTTTGGAAAAGTTGCTGGTTTGGAACAAAATATTATGTCCCTGTAGAAACTGCCTCAGTACATACAGTGTGTGTTTTCTACTGAACTTATTGATAGTGCCATATTTACTCCACATTAACTGGAAACAAATAATTTTGATGGCTTTTCTGTATATGTATTCCATATTTATATTTAAATGGTATTCTATATACAATACCTATTTATCTTATATTTGTAATATATTTATAAAGTGGCATCCTTCATAGTAGTTTACTTCTTTCCAATTTATAATGATTTATGTTATTATTTTTTTATTTTCTTATAAAATTAAATAATCAACATTTTGAATTAAAATGTTTTGCTCTGATAGTATTGCAATAATTATTTGATAAATATTTGTATGAAAATATCTTACATCTAAAATTAGCCAAAATCTCTTCATAAGTGTGATTTTATACATATTTGAAGTAGAAACATTTCACTTTTTGGATAGAAAAATCAAATAAATATGTTCACACCAGTATTGTGTAATAGTAGACACCTTATTGTTCTAGACATTGTATGTCTGAGTGTTATCAGAAAAAGTCCTACTATTGAATATATGCAAAAAAACAAATTTTTACAATTTATTGATTTTTGTGTTTTACTAGAAATTTTCTGAAAATTAAGAACTGGCAGTATTTTTCAATTGGAAAATATATACTTCTTTATTAACATGAATATTTCACAAAGATTTCAAATCCTCCAAAAAAATGTATTTGCATGTATTTCTCTTAAATATAGAGAAAAGTTGGTTAACTTTCCATTTGGGTCTCTGTGAGTCAGTAATATTGGGCTTTGTATAATTAAGCATGAGTTTATTTTTCATTAATAATATTGTCACTTTATTGAGTCACTTTGTTTGGCTATTCTACTTGAGTCCTTATGCCAAAAAAACATAATGAATATTTGCATATATTTATATTGTGTAAATTCACAATCATAGACCATATAAAGGCATATTTTTCAATGTTTATAAAAATCATTTTTTTATTATATAAGGACTACTTGATCTCCCATAAGAATCTTTTGTAGGTTTCTTAAAGGCCTTGCAGGAACTTGCATAACTCATTTTGTAAGATTCTTATAAGAATTGACAGATGTATAGTCTAATGCACAAATGCAACTTTATTCTATTGTAATATTAATGCATAATTGTTATAATTTTCTTGTATCATAAAATAAAATAAGAACTTTTTTGCCATTTATTTGATGTTATTTGTTTGTTTGTATTAACTACTTACTTAAAATAGTTTTTGATATGTGTTAAATATTTACAAATATAATACTAGTAATAGAGCACTACATTATCACAAACAAATGAAATTAGGGAGGGCACAAAAGATTTATTGTTTACCTGTTTTGCTATCTGGAACAGCCATACCCAGTACCCACAGCCCAATACATGAATACTCAAAAAAATCAAACCACATTTTTATAAGTAAATATATTTACACTTTGATATTTTACATTAAATTGAAAGAAAGGGTAATGAAACAAATATAATATAGTATATACAATTTTTTTAATATTTCTACAATATTAATTTAAATAACATTATATGACATAGAATATATGTCTTACCTAATTTATATTTTTTATCCATAATATATATCAAAATACTATAATTTTGCTATTAATATAATGAAATTAATACTAATATTAAATCAATACCTAATATATTTAATACAATTTCAAGAATATAAAAAGTATAAATAATTAACTTTTGCATATTAAAATTGCACCGAGTTTGATACTTGAAAAAAAAATTTCTATGTATTGTACCTGGCACAATTTTCTGTAACCACTTAGAAACAGGTAAACAAAAAATCTTTTGTCCCCTCCCTTACAACAGTAATTTGTATTTCCTGAACTAGCCAGAAAACCCAAACTAGTTGGATCTTTTTTATTAATGAAGATAAACTCTGAACCACCTTGAATATTAAATATATAATGTTCACAATCTCTAGATATCTCATAGATATCTTTTTAAGCCAGATGAATCATTAGTTATATACTTATTTCTTTAGAAAAATACAATTTTAAAAACATTAACTAGCTGGAACTTTTTTATTACTGAAGATAAACTCCAAACCACCTGGAATATTAAAGATATCATGTACACCATCATCTATGCAAAAAATCAAACATAGATATCTTTTTAATCTAGAGAAATCATTTGTTATATACCTATTTCTATTGAAAATTACCATTTTAAAAACCCGAACTAGCTGGGCCTGGAGCTTTTTTATTACTTAAATCTTTAAAAATATATTTATGCAGTTGATTTTTTGCATAGATGATGGTAAACATGATCTCTTTAATATTCCAGGTGGTTCGGAGTTTATCTTTAATAATAAAAAAGTTCCAGCTAGTTCAGGTTTTTAAAATGGTATTTTTCAATAGAAATAGGTATATAACTAACAATTTATCTGGTTTAAAAAGATATCTATGGTTGATATTTTGCATAGATGATCATGAACATGATATCTTTAATATTCCAGGTGGTTTGGAGTTTATCTTCATTAATAAAAAAGTTGGGTTTTCTGGCTAGTTCAGGAAATACAAAGTTAAATTACCATTTACTTGTGATCCGTTTTTTGTTCTAATGCTGGCATTATCACACATTATAAGATTTTAGCTATTTTATAAGTAAAAATTAGGCCATCACACTAGAGTCTCATAAATAATCTAAATGTTAGATGCTCTAAACGTTGGATGCATAACCCTCTTAACATTTAGAAAAATCATGTAGTGATTCTAAATGTTAGAGGATTTCCTCTAATGTTTAGAGGACATCTGATTATAAAAATGGTGCATAACATTTCAATATAATATTTAATAGCATTTAGAGTTATTCTTTATAGCGTTTAGAGTATCATTTTTGTAGTGTATAGGCATAGCCATAGGCTTCGCCATGGCATAGGCTATAGCTATCTGTTAAAAAAAACTAAACTAAACTCTAAAGTCATATGATATAGAAAATATTAAAGTTATAATATATAATGTGAAAAGAATGGTAATACATGGAGAACAAATAATAAAAACATCTAGTTCTGATCTAGAAAGTATTTTTACCAACAAATATCCAATAAAACAAATAATATAAGCATTCCTTGTAGAAAATGCAACAAGCCTACAATATGATATCATATGATGGTAAGTATTTAAATCGTAATAATTGTTTGCTTATTAAATATTTATGTTTATAAAATTAAACTTGATAGTAATAATAAATGTGTATATTTAAAAATATATAGTTGTATTCATTACTACTCATGTAAAAACATTGATAAATATTAGAAATTTTGCCAACTTTTAGCGGAAATGTAAACAGCTCCTTATTGAAGTTCTACATAACAAAAAGTATTAAATATTATTTTGATAGTTGTGAATTATCAGAATTTAGTAATTTATTAAAATAATGTTAACAGTGAATTACATATATATATAGTTGTAGGTTTCCTGGAGCAGCATATTTTTAAATAAAAATAAAAGAAAAAGC
This sequence comes from Coelogynopora nodosa, assembly GCA_034780555.1. Taxonomy (NCBI): domain Eukaryota; kingdom Metazoa; phylum Platyhelminthes; order Proseriata; family Coelogynoporidae; genus Coelogynopora; species Coelogynopora nodosa. The sequence continues at coordinate 67 of JAUZND010014185.1, read as the reverse complement.
ACAAGCTGCTGTAAAATAAATATATTTTTACATAAATTTTCGGAAGAAGACTTCCCTTATCAAATGT
>JAUZND010014174.1:0-27824 GCA_034780555.1 Coelogynopora nodosa | reverse complement strand
AAAATCAGGGTCATACGTAGTTCAATCAAAAACTTAAGTTCTTTGAGAAAAAAATGGGCATACCCCCACCACCCCCCCACGTACGAAGGGTTAAAACATGTTCAATCATGTTAATTTAATTTCTATAACCCCCCGAAAATTACACATTTATACGAGGTTAATGGTTGTCCAACGAAAAAATGTTAAATTAAAGTTTAATCAGTAATATTTAATAAATATCATTATTTTAGAATATACCTAAACATTATCTATTCGGCATTTCAAGTATCTAGCTGTTTAATTTGAAATATACAAAAAAAGTTACTTGAGATTGCACGGTTAAGATATTTACAATACCGGACCATTAAAAGGTTCATTTGAAATAGATCAAAAATTAACAAATCATACTTTTTATAATCTTTTAAGTTTACAGGTATATATAATTATAGTATCTAATATAATTGTCAATATATTGATAAGAATTCTGGAGAATCGTTTAAATAGTAACACAAGAAATAGGCAATTAGCTCCCAAGCAAGTGAATTTAATTGATAGCAAAACATAGATTCAAAAATATATCCTTGAGGACTTTATCGCGGTATAAATATGGAGTGGTAAATTATAACACCACTTGATAAAAATTCTGTTTCACTTACGATTCATAGTTTAATAAAATTTAAAAAGAATCTGGTGATTCATTATTGTACCAACAACAATATACAAAAAATAAATCTGTAAATTGACATGTATTATTATTAAAGCACTTCATGTACGTACATCGATATACTCCAAATAAGAACATACTATACAGGAAACTAATTATATTAGGTTAGTTCATGCATACAGTCTGCCATTACTTTCAATGACATTCAATTTAATGATGGCAAGCTTCCAATTTTACATACAAAAACTGAAATTATTGAATAAGTTAACTATATACCTACTGTAGGACAAACGAGACATAGAAATATTTTAATAAAAACTACTAATAATAATATATGTTTTAACTTTTTATTGATATTTTGTCATAATGTGTATTATGTTTATTTTGTATTTAACGCAGTGACTTCATGTCACGATTTAAATTGATTAGAGATCAAAGCAAGAGTGAACTTTACAGGGAGAAAGACATACCGGGCTATGAGATAGGCTTTTCAGCAGCTAGAGAAAAAAAACAGAGTTATAACATTATGGTCTCTAACAGAGAGGGAGGGGATCAATAATTACTGAAAGTACATTATGTGTACACACGTACAAAAAACTAATTCAATTTGTTCAATAATAGCGGACTTCGTGTAGGTAGATAGGCATTATGCGTATAGTGTCCAACAACCGTTTAGTTCGCCACAACATAGCAACTGTTTTAGCGCTTAAACTGCGCCACTTGTAAGAATTTGAAAATATAATTAATAATGCCTAGATGGAAACTGTTAATGAAGTAATAAAATAAACATGTATTGATTAGAAACGGCATAAAGGTATATATTTATATACCGAAGTATTCCTTGTAATATTGCACAATATCGGAGTAAATTGTGAATGCATCAAAACAGTCCGCTTATAGACGGAAGAACAATAGCTTCCGAAAAAAACGAATACGTTTGGAAAGGAAGGTTCGGGTACCTTCGGCAGTCTTCTGCGTACTACATGTCGAATGTCGGAGCTATTTGCCAGCAAACCGTGTACGATAGAGAAATTAAAATCTGAAAGGAATTAAGTGAAATTTAAGTTAAAGTTATATATTTAAATATTTAATCATTTGTAAATGCAAAGATAAAGTATATACAGATAATGTTAGTGTAAAATTTGGTGTTGACTTGATTATAACAATTGTATTGTAGTTTTCAATCAAATTAAATTTACACATTTACAAATTATAAAAGGCGCTAAAACCTCCTGGGTGCTCCCCATATAGATATGCACATTTCAATATCTATAAATGCGGCTACAGGATTACAACAAAATGTAAATGAAAGCAGAATTTATTTCTTATGATCTGTTCAATAAAGAAATTATATAATATGAACTCCTTCATGTCCCCATAGACGCTCGATTTATTGTGCACTTTAAAATATATCAGAGAATTAATATTATAAAAACATGACGTAGCATTCCACCGAATATATATAGGCTACGCCAGGCAACATTACAACTTTTAAACGTACATAAATAATATGTTCATTATTTGCAATCTACATAAAATATGAACAATTAATTTTCTGAAAGTATCCATGCAATTTATTCATACATTATATATTTGGTATCTTGGTTGTATAAATTGTTATATGTAGTGGGAATAAAAATAATAATATTATACTCATTATTTAAAAAAATAAATACTTTATATATTATAATAATCTTTAAAGGATATAACCTTGTACAGTTTTATTATTAATTTGTTAATATATATTATCATTAAATATAACATATACAGGTAAATACTTTTAGTATATATTCAGTATTACTGAAAAAGTATTGCAATATTGTCCAGGGTAAATTAATTGTTAACAAAATTTCATGGTTAGCTTTCACCTTCTGGCTTTTTCATAGTCAAAGCAATAAGGGAACAACATTAACTGAACTTTGTTTTGGGATATATATATTTAGTATTTTGGTGGATACATTACCCATGTAATTTGATGTGCAGATTTAAAATCTAATAGAGGCCACTCTCTATCTTGGTAGCATGTTTCTGTATATTTGATTGATGGCTTAATCAGATATATGCCATCACAAAAATTAAAAACTTTTTCAGAGCAGTTTTATTAAAATTTTCAATGATTTTCTATGTAATTTAATGTGCTGAATTCAAATATGCCAGAGGCCACTCACTAACTAGTTACCATTTATGATTATTCCAAATGACATTAATAATCTACCTCTATTTGTGAATGAAAAAATAGGTTTGTCATTTAAGCAGTAATAAAAAGCAAATCAATAACACATTTATTTGGAAGTACCCTGTGAGATAACAATAAAAATAATAGGTAGTAAATATATAAATATTGATGTAAAACAATTAACAAAAATTTAGTAACAAACTGTTACTCAATAACAACCAATTTAACATTAATGGGATTCATACATTTCTGTTTACACTTATAGATGTTTTTTACAGGAACAGTATGCTGAATTACATGTTTTACATGAACAGTTATTATTGAAAAATGTCTTATTCAAAATTAAGAGGATCAATGGATGGTGGTGATGAAAATTCTGTAGATATAGAAAGTATTTCAGATTGCCATATTAATGTTTATTGATATACTCACATCAATCATCACCCTAATGATGGGATCATTAACATTTACTCTGGACAAATTATTCAAAATGATTCTGGTAATATTCCTTTACCTTATAAAATGAATGTGAAATGTACAACAAAAAAAAATGTCAATAGAATCATCATGAATAATTTGACCACACTATATGTTAAACAAAATTCAAGTATATTTGAAATTAAAAATTGAGTATGTCATGAAGGTGCAAATATTTCAATGTATCTATCACAATTTATTTATTTAAAAATATCTGTAACAGATACAAGTAAATATGTACAAGAAATATATGTTTATAATAATTAATGTTTGTAATACCTAAGTATAAAACTGAACTATTTATGTAGTTTGAATGGTCCCTTTAAGTGTAATTCCTTGCTCAATGTTTGTTGTTATCAATTTTACAGTACTCACAGAAAATGGTTAGTGTCATAAATAAATTATCAAAAATAGCATTAATAGTTAATTTTTTAATTTGAGGATAAATTTAAAAAATTGATGATATCAGCAATTGCATATACAAATAAACACTGCCAAGAATATTTAGAGTGGCCTTTAATGAATTTCAAATAAGCACATCAAAAATTATATAGGAATCCACCAAAAAACTATATAGCTCTATATATTGTATACCAAAATAAAGTTCATCCTTCTATCACTCAGACTACAGTGATAGCCAGGTGCATAGCCAAGGATTTTCTGATAGGAAGGGTCAAGTAATTTAGTATAAGTTAAAATTTCTAACAAAGTGTTAAGAAACAAATTCTGAAAAAACAGTTGTAATAGCAGTAATAATATATTTTGATGACCTTACTCTTTGGGAAAAATAATCAAAATCATATGATTTTTGAATGCAGGCTTGGTGGCTTTATATAATGCCTTATACATGATAAGGATACATGTAGTCATTAAGTCAAGTAACACTCTCCAGAGTTTTTGCACTGTCTTGTCAGAAATTTGGCAAATTATGCTGCTTGTACTTCTTCATGTAACTTTTTCAATGAAGCAGCTTTTTGTTTGCCTTGTTTATAAGGAGAATTTTTTTGCCATTCATACTAACAGATATAATTTTTTGAAAAGTAACAGATTCTAAAACTCACAAAATGCTTTTAAAATGCAGAATCAAAATAGAATACATGTCAACTTATACCCTGGCCAACTCATACCCAACCTATATTTCAATCTCATTTAAAAACAATGAAATAGATCTTTCTATTGGAAGCAAGCAAAATAGCTTTTATAATTCATGATCATAGTGCACTTTTTGCTATTTTAATAATAATTAACACTTACCATGAGCATTGACTTACTATAAAATTTAAACCACAAAGAAAAACATACATTTGGCCTTAGGCATCACAAGCAGGTAGAAAAGTTAAATTAAATTATCAGCATAAATGTTCCCTATACTCACTTGGATATCTACCAAGCTGCATTAAGGCAAATAATAGTATAATCCCCCTCCTTGGTGTGTACCAAATGACTGGCACACATATGTTATTGCAATGTGTAGAAGTTGTTGTGATACCCCCAAATAGCATATTAATGATAATTTTATGTATTCTGTTAAGGGAAAATGAAAAATACCAAAACAAAGGATATAACCATACAGGAATTAAATTGAGTATATTCAAGTATACTGTGCCTGTGGCTATAAGTATAATATTCCCTTGAATTCTGGAAAAAATAGTCTAAAGTTTATATCATATAGCCTAAAAAGTCTAAATCACTATTTTTTGTAAACTTAATAAAAATAAAATTCAAGTATATAGCACAGCCACAGCCATAACTTATGGCATAGCCATAGCATAGGCACATATAAGCATAGCCTTACTTAGATTATTTACCTTATTTAACTTAGATTATACTTATAGTAATAAGCTAAATCTCCAGAAATAAATTAAATTTCACTAAATATTAATTATGATTTTCGGGAGGGCATTTTGATTTGAATAAAATTTATTGGAAAAAAAAATTAATAAAAAAAGGTAATGCTTACAAATTTTAATAATTTAAGGGATTTCACATTAAATTTATGTATCTGACCATTCATAAAATGAAACAGGAATACATGTTGAAGTTGCATGTACTTTACTTTTATCTCTGTTACTGAAACATGCACACCAGTCTCACAACAGTCACTGACTCTGAGTCTGACAACATTGTTAAATGTAATTTTTATAATAATACATTAATTCTGTGGTTTTAATGGTAATCAATTACAAAACTATGCGGGCATAATTTATAATTGTTTCAATAAACTTAATGAATGTTAAATATTGAAGAAAAAAGCTTAAATTTACAACATGGAAAGCATCCTACAAATCAGCTGTTTTTTCTAGAATTTAAAAATGCCGCCTGTCATCGTATGCTGTGACTTAATAAAACAAGTATAAAACAATTATTTTGCGTAAATTATTTTTACAATACAAATATAAAATAAGTAAATATATAATAATTATTAATATTTTTTATTAATTATATATTATTATTCTATGCGCAAAAATATTTGAAAAAATAAAATTACACGTCGTCAACGACGCCTTATATTTGTTAATAAATATATTCATAAACTAATGGGTGGAAGCGTTAGTACACCTGTACCTGGTGGAGGCACAGATGGTTATCATGTTTTAAGAGTAAGTTTTTAATATTTTTATTTTGTGAATTTCGTATTATTTATTCTGTATGAAACGTTAAAATTTTATATATTTAAATGAAAAAATCTATTATAATATATACTTGTCTTATTCCACAAAACTTGTTGCTTATGGCATGCCAGGTATCTAGCATAAAAACGAATGGCGATTCTAAATGACCTAAACATGATTCTGATAACAAGACAGCATTCCTAGTATAAAACCTGACTCTATGAAATCTTTTTTCATCCTATTCTTTGCCTTTTAATTTTATAATTAATATTGTATTTGAATCAAAGTTGGCATCACCATTGGTTCTGTGAAAGCAGCATAAAGTTGTATAAAATAAACTTTCTCATCAGCTGGAATCAGTATTAGGTTTAATCACATGTACCTGGCAATTAGCATCAGCCTTATAGTTATAAATATAAAGACTAAAATATTTAGTGAACAAACAAGCATAACTCATAAGATATTATCTCAAGACCAAGTTGAATACTTTAAGCATCACTCATTAGCTAAAATTAGCATGCCATTATTTGCAACCAGTTAGGGACCCTGACCAGTCTTAAAATGGTTGGCTTTAAGAACCTGACCAGTTAGGGACTTTTTATTTGATCAGTCCTTATGACCTTAACTTGAACTGGTTTTCCAGTTCTGAACTGGTCTGGTTAACCAGGGATCTCAATATAATTTAACAAACACTTTCTACTTAAGATATTTTTGTAATTTTAAATTGTAATTTCTGCTATTACATATTACAATAAAGAAATTAATCTTTTGGGTTTAAAATTCACCACTGGTTGAATCAATGGTTCACAACTGGTTGAATCACAGTCTGACCAGTTATACTTATGGACCCAACCAGTTACATACCTTTTACATAATTACAAATAATCTTATATGGCTATAATTTGTTGGACATATAATTTCTGCTTAAATTGATAACTTTTGGGATTTTAACACCCAATAACTGTAGGCCCTACTGACTGTGACTGTGGGATAGACTAATACCTACACAGATAAAAGTTATCATACAATATTATATAAATTCCTACAATGATGACAAAGTTCTAATCTCAGGCAATTTAGCAGCAACATAGTAACTGCAGTACCTGTCATAATAAATGGTATGTATATTTTTAGTAATGTTTTGTATTTGCTATACTTATTTCCTATAAAACAGGTATATTTATTCTAATGTCAATAATTTGTACCATGTATAAATGTTTATGTACATTTTTTAATAAAATATTCTAATGCAATTTTCATTTATGAAAATTTTTAAAATTAGCTCACTAACCCTTTGTACATGGAGGGGGATGCCAATTTTTTCCCAAAGAAATTAAGTTTTTGATTGAATTATAACACGTATGACTCTGATTTTTTTACTCAGTGGCTAAAATACTTTTATCTAGCTAAAAGATATAAAAGAAATAATTTTGAATTTTTTTACATACCAGAAAAAATTATGTTATTATTGATCCATTTTATACTCCCCTTGGGTTTTCATACTTGCCGAAAATATTAAAAAACTGTAACTTGCAACATTAATAGAAAAAAAAAGTTTATTATAATTATTGTAAATTATATCTATTTAACTTGATTATTAAAATTATTTATTAAAATAACCAGCAATTTAAAATAATAGGTACTCAAATAACATTTATACTACTTATAGCTTATTTGTATAAGGAGTATAATTATAAAAATATATAAACAAATATATAGATCTTGTGATCTGGAATCAGATGCAAAAAGAATCAAGTCAATTGGTTGTATTGAACACAAATTATAGCATTTATTGGTCAATATATTGCATATATGGTTATTTTCCTATAGTTTTCCTATAGGAAACTTGGCATTCTCATCAGCTGGAATCAGTATTAGGTTTAATCACATGTAAATATATATATTTTTACTTTATATACTTTATAGGTACCTATATAAAGATTTAAATATTTAGAACAAACAAGCATAAGTCATAAGATATTATCTCAAGACCAAGTTGAATACATTAAGCATCACTCATCAGCTAAAATTAGCTGTTACATACCTTAAACTAAATTATACTGTTATTAAAAGTCCCTAACTGCTCAGGTTCCTAACTGGTCAGACCATAACCTAACCAGTTACAAACCACAAACCTGACCAGTTACAAACTTAATATATGAAAAGTCTTTAACTGGTTGGACTGTGATCCATGGACAAATTTCAAACTCAAAAAATTAATTTCTTTATTGTAATATGCAATAGTGGGAATTACAATGAAAAATAGCAAAAATGTCTGTAGCAGAAAGTGTATGTCAAACAAGTTTATCAGATTATATTGAGGTCCATAACTGTTTTAAGTTAGGTCCATCCCTAATGGTACCTCACTGCTCTAACTCTGGTTGTGTTAAAACTGATCAGTTTGGGGCTGTTCAGGTTCTTAACTGGTTGCCAATACCATCACTGCATCAGCTTATAGGTTTTACCTATAACAATTTATTTAAAAATGTTATATCAATGGCAGATAAAGGTTTTTGAGGGACATTCAGATCAATCAGCATATGTTAAGATATTTAGCTGGATATATATTTGGTATCCCAGACCCACTACATTATAAATCCTCTAATTGCATTATAGCTTTAAGTATATATTTCCCCAGTAATTATATCTAAATATTATTTGATTTTATAGAATTTATATCTGAAGAAATGAGAGATATTAAGAAAGAAATAAAAGAATATATGAGTTTTAAAAAAATACTACAATAAAAAATTATCTACTTCAAATACAGTTCAAAAAACTACTTCAAAGCTTACCTAAACAATAACAATTGCTGAATATACTCAAATTTATATAGGACAAATATTATACATAATCTTACCCAATATACTACTGAAAACCATTATAATCTTCATCCTGCATATATTTTAGTAAATTTATCAATAATTTTGGTTTGATATCAGTATATTTTTGTCAGTGACTTTATAATTTGATACATCCAGAATAATGAATAAGTTCCTTTAGCTGAGCCTATAGTATAAAGGCTATATGATTCTCTATATCAGCATATGCTTAACATGTTAGTGATTTATAGCTCAGATTATACATCTAAAGACATATATAAAATAATAATCTATGATTCTTTGATTTTCTAAATCATTTTACCTAATGAAGTTAAAAAGTTTTACATATCAGAACATGAAAATATAATTTCTTTGTTATATATGGAGACTTTCAACTTACTTAAACCTATGACTGTGTTAAGAAAAAGCTTTTTAAATGTTATTATATAATGCATGTATATGATTATAATGTATTTTAATATACATTTATAATTTAGGATTAAAATATGTAAATATATATTGACATCATTTTTTGTCCTAAGCCCAAGTGGTGATGGGGAGAGGGGGAATTTACCCCCCTAAACCTCAGACTCTTGGATCCACTACTGTACATATCGTCATTGTCACTGTAATACCTACTATGTGTTCACAAAAATCTGAAGTAAATACCTACTATGTGTATTGGCGACAAAAATGATTTTTTCACTGATATACAAACTAAACTTTGGCTTTTAATATCTGTAAAAAATTTAAAACCTTTTGATAAGTAATGTGTGTGTAAAGTTAATGAAAACAATAGCTTTCATGTGTTTACTGTCAGCAATAACTACCGTTTTTACCATCTCCTGTAAAATTAGAGTTTTTACACATAGTGATTTTTGTGAACACATAATAGGTATTATGGCAACAATGACAATATATTAATATATAATGTCCAGTATGTTTTCAGCAATTACAACATTTATTAATTTAGTTTTTTTAGCATAGTATTCTAATAGTAACAGGCCCATAGCTAAGCACTTCAGTTGGTTTTTTTTAAACAAAGTATTCATTTCCAATTGCCTCACTAAAAAAGTTATGACTCCAAAAATAAAAATAAAATATGTTTTTTGTGGAACTTGCATAGGTAATTAAAGTACTTTTGTGATTTTTCAATGTAAAATGGAATAAAATTTTATTTAATGTCTACAAATTATTTTACAAAACAAAAGGTATAATAAAGCTAATACTTTAATTTCATGCATGTATAGATCCCATTTTGAGCTCAAATTGGGATTTTCACTATTGTTTAATTGGTTAGCTGTGAGACCATCTTAGATCCAATGAAATTGTGTTTTGTATCATTGGATTCCTTGAAAAGTTCTGTAGTATGGATAAGACATTAATAAATATATTATTATATTCGATTTTTACAATTTAATTATTACTTTTCAAAATTATAAATGTGATATCAAAAAAATTTATTTTGATGCATATTTATTTTAGATTTTATAATTCAACAAAATATCTTATTTAAATGTATTTGGTACTGGTAATGGTCGTTAGAATTGTTGTAATATGTTGCATTTTGAAAAACACTGAAATATAGGTTTAATAATGCAATAATAATTTATTTAATATATAAATAATTTACTTTATGTATAAGAACAAAACATAATTTTTTTAAACATCAAAATAATAATCTACATATTTAATCAGAATACACATTTACTGTATCAATAAATATTATGTGATATTTCAATTTTAATATCTCTTATTTTTACAGTTATCAATTCAGTTTTCAAAATTTGATGAATTTTAGTATTTTTTATGAATTTTGCATCTAGCTAATAAAATTGTTTGTATTTATTTTTATTTAATGTTTTTCATACCAAAATGACCAGAACATGTTCTTTTCCTTTTAAACTAATTTTCTTTTCATTATACTATTTTATTTATAATCAAGTGATTTTGGTATCCTGTATTAGTATAAGTATTTAAAATTTGAAATTACCAATTTGAAAATCAATACTGAAGTTCTTACTATAGCAACAATTTTGGAGCAGAGCAGGCCCAAGTCTAGATAGGCACCATCAATGCCAATGTCTGCTCGGCCTACCTGTTTGCTACAGGCCTGAATAATATGTATAGCATGTGAATAGTATATGTATTTAGAATTGTATTTACAAGTGAATTTGTAATTGATTTTACATTTGAATTTACAGTTACTTTTACATTTGAATTTTTATTTGATTTTCATTTGAATTTACATTTGATTTTCATTTGAATGTACAGTTGATTTTCATTTGAATTTACAGTTGATTTTCATTTGAATTTACAGTTTATTTTCATTTGAATTTACAGTTGATTTTCATTTGAATTTACAGTTGATTTTCATTTGAATTTACAGTTGATTTGTATATGATTACCATATATTTGATATTACAATTGAATCCGAGCTGAAATATTAGAAATAATATGGGTATAGTATTGAACTAATTATTAAATCTTTATACCAAATCTTATATATTTTTTATATGTTTATTACCGTATATCATGAGTTTTTTTTAAATTTTCCTACATGTGTACTTTAATATTTATTTATTTAATTTTTCTATATACAAAGTTGCCATATAAACTAAGAAACCAGAAATCTCCTAAAAGTGTAAATATGTTTAAATCATAGAATGTAAACATATTTGTTAATGTCTATCACACTAAACCACCATATATAAAAGTATTTTATAATAATCAGATTAGTAGTTTTGTATTCTTTTTTATATGTGTATTCTATTAACATTTTGGCATCCCATTTAACATTTTAAGGGGAGTGGCTAGGTTCCATGTACAAATAAAAATATGCATTACTATTATTCACTAAAATAGTACTATTAAAAAAAAATTATAACATTCAACTTTATATTTATAAAAAATATTAATTTGAAATTGATTGATATCTTACTTTACATAATAAAATAAAATGTATTCTTTTGTATTAGGCACATGTACTTAAAAACTTTCATAAATTTATGAAACATCATTTATCATGAAAACAATTTTATAACAAAACAGTCAATAATATTATATAGAAATTCAATATATCCAGGGCTCAACATTTTCTGTTAAAAAACGGAATTCTGTTAACTTAGATGCCAGGGTCTCTGCCCCTGGACCCCAGACCCCGATAAGGCATAAGGAGCTGCTCTTGATTTTCCATTAAACTATTGCATGATAATTTCGAGCCCTGTATATCTACTAAAACAATTATAAATATTTTCTGTATATGTTATATAACAATTAATCATAACTAATTAGACAAACTTTTAGTTGCCAATAAAAGTTCAACATGATAAAACTATTCAATTTAAATTACAAACTACTATATTTAAAATTTTTTATTACCAAACCATACATTTTCTTACTTGATTTTTTATTATTAAAAAAATCCCTTTTTAATTATTATTTACTTAATAATAAGTATTATTAATATAAATTATGTATTTCAGTATGTATTCTTGTGAATTCATTATAATAATTCTCCTACTTATTATTTTATACATAATGAAAGTCAAGATATATTGGCAAGTCTATATATTCAATGCTCATTTTTATGCCTTATCTGTATTATAGTTTATTCATTGAAACAATAAAAATTATAATTTCATGGATTTAAAAAAATATCTATATTGATAAACTATTAAATAAACTGGGAAACACGATTTTTTTCTGTGTTTGTTTAATATTTCATAAGAATAGGGTTTATAATCTAAAAAATAATAATGTTGTATATGCTATGTAGTTATATATTATTATATTGTTATTTGTCATATTTATTTGTCATTGATGACATTTAGCCATGGTAGATTATTGCATTTGTCCATTAATGCTATTAGATGAATATATTATGCTTATAAATCTAAATAGTTGATCATATTATTTTTTATATATGTTCTTTCAGGTGCAAGAAGGCTCGCCTGGTCATGCTTCTGGGTTAGAAGCTTTCTTTGATTTCATTGTTGCCATCGGTAACACAAGACTTGTAAGAATATTGTTCAGTTATAATTTTTTTTTAAATTCAACAATTAATGGAAATATTAAACATAATCTGTGGCATAATTTTGTTTAATTTTTCAAGGCGATTCTAAATATGTTATTTGTTTTCTTTTTGGAAGTTTCAATGAGCTCTCTATTTAATGTGAAAGATGTGCTAATTTAAATTAAGATGCATTAGATATTACTGAAGGTAGTGTTGATCACTAACATTATAATAGTTGTTAGCAATTGCCAAACAAATAATTTAGCATATAAAAATGTGAGTTATCATCGAAAATGTCAGTGTAAACCTATGCATAACCATCAATAACATTATGTCATCAACCTCACCAGTACATTCTACAAAAATAAGTAAGGTGTGTTTAGAATTAGGCAGATACTGAGCATTTTAGAATAATTGTCTTGGTACTGGTTGGTCAATTTTACAAACTTTGGTGTTTCTAAAGTTTAAATAGTATTAAATTATATATTCTAATTCCAATCAAATTGATTTAATGATGTGGGTTTTGGCGACAGTTAGTTAATCATGATACTTGATTGTTGAAACAAGTTTTTTTAAGTTCCATATATATATACTTTAAAAGTTGATTCCATAGTAACACAATTCAGTTATTAATTAAAATAATAGATAATTTACTCTATAGCTTCTAACTCTAATTTAATCTCTATTATTAAAATGGTAATGAATATAATGAAGGTAACACCATTATAATTGAATATAAATTTTATTAGTAGTTGGTAGATGCAATGCATGTTTGTTTGATTCAAATTATATTCAACTTTATAAGCATAAACTTCATTGATAAAAACTTATGTTATTATTATTATTGAATCCACTATTTCATCTAATATGTAGTATGTATTTCATCTAATAATACTAAAGGGTTATATTTTTATTTTGAATCACCCTAAATCTGTTTAAGTATTCATCACAAAAATTAATTTAAGATACTATCAAAGTAAAAATGAAGTGAACTTTACAGTTACAACTTTAAAATTTAAATGATAAATATCTTGGAGTTAACAATTTCACTAATAATAAAACTTTATAATTGAAAGGACTAGGATCATAAACTATAAATAGTAGTAAACGTTTTTAGAAATTCAAATTTAGTAAATAAATATATTAAATATAATATACTGTATGTAGGACCGATATGTTATTAATATATTTTTGATATTCACCAAACTCCAATCTTGGTAATCTAATTTAAACTATTTGTTGTCTATACTACTATCACTCTCCACGAGTAGTATGCCAAAAATGATCACGCACATTTCACTTCTGCCTGACAGAGTCAGGACAACGAGAACCTCAAGGAGCTGCTACGCCAGAACCAGGAGAAGCCGGTGCGCATGCTGGTCTACAGCAGCAAGACCCAGGCCTGCCGTGAGGTGGTGATCACCCCCAGTGCCCACTGGGGCGGCCAGGGCCTGCTGGGCGTCAGTATCCGCTTCTGCTCCTTCGAGGGGGCCAACGAGAATGTCTGGCATGTGCTAGACGTGGAGCCGGATTCGCCGGCATCGCTGGCGGGCCTCAGGTCGAACAACGACTACATCATCGGCACAGACACTGTTCTTCACGATGTGAGTATACTGGTCGATGTTTCACTTGTTTTGTCTGAGAAATTGGTTAAGTACGTGTTTTGTATTTCGCATATTTACTTTTATCACTTTTAAGTTGTTATACATTCGCGGTTTATATTTAATTTATTTATGCATAAACTCGTTAACCAAACCGAATTCTAATAAATCAATAAACTTATATTATTAATAAATGAATAATATATATTAATATAAATAGATTAAAAAATTGCATATAAATTGACACTATTTTGAAATATATCGAAAATCAAAAGTTAAAATGTGTACTTTACTTTGAATTTTCTGACCGAAAACAATTACCAAAGTAGGTTTTCTTTGTTAAAAACTATACTAGTGAAAATGCAGACCTGCCAACCGTCCTGAATTTCCCAGGACAGTCCTGGATTTTGAAGCTGTTCTGGGCGTCCTGAATAGGAGGTGGAATATTCTGGTTTTCAAATATTTTAGTGCAAAAAAGTTTTTTATTGCTTCTTTGTTCTTTTCAGTATATCATTTTTTTCCCGTTTTCATAGTTTGTAAGGTCATCATGTATTATTCGTATTGCCTCACATGTATTTTTTTATTATCAGTAAGTTAGGTATTATGATACGTACAATTTTGTCAGTTTTACGAAAACATTTATGATATATTTTTTGCTCTACAATTCATTTTCGTATTATTATAAACCTTCCATAGTTTAAGAGAAATATAGGAATTTTTGTTCTAAGATCATATTATTTTATTTAATTAGTAGTATATTCTAAAACGTGCTGGAATGCATCTGGGGAACAATATCTGAAAAAATGTTGACGCTGATTT
The DNA here is from genome assembly GCA_034780555.1 of Coelogynopora nodosa. Taxonomy (NCBI): domain Eukaryota; kingdom Metazoa; phylum Platyhelminthes; order Proseriata; family Coelogynoporidae; genus Coelogynopora; species Coelogynopora nodosa. Next base: position 12,659 of record JAUZND010014174.1, on the reverse strand, counting down.
ATAGACTATACTAACCATGTAGCCATGCAATGTGAAAGATTCGTTTTGTCCTGGATTTTGACCTTGACATGTTGGCAGGTCTGAAAATCTGTCAATTGTTTTAAATGAAAGTTTATTTTTTTAAGTTTATGGTAGAAAAATATTATTATAATTATTTTATAAATAATGAACATCCCAGCAAGTCAAAACAGTTTTCGTACAAACCGGTGAGCGTTATTGGCCTTGTTTCTGCACTGCTACAAACACACTTACATTCCTCAACTTCCATCCAACACACGTGCCGCGCAACGTATTCTTCTAACCCCGGCAGAACGAGGACCTCTTCTCCCTGATCGAGAACCACGATGGCAGCCCGGTGAAGCTCTACGTCTACAACACGGACACCGACGGCTGCCGCGAGGTCAGCATCACGCCCAACTCGGCCTGGGGCGGCCAGGGCCTCCTGGGCTGCGGCATCGGCTACGGCTATCTCCACCGGATACCCTCGCGCCAGTTCCCCACCAGTCTGCCACCTGTGGCGGAGGCGGGGGGCCATGGGGGGGTGTTGGAGCCGGTCAAGGGACTGGATGGGTTCTCCGAGGTGTGTGGCACGATTTTAACAATTAATTGCGCAATAATCTTCTTTTTTTAATGTTTAAGTCAGACTTTCAATAAATAACATTTCCCATATAAACCTAGTGTATTGTCGTTATCCATCCGTATTTTGTATTAATATAACTTAAAATATAGAGGTTTTGCGGAATATTTTAGTCGAAATGTATTTTTCAGGTGCTGGAATTTCATTATGTTTAATTTTGTTGGAATCCTGTTGAAATTAGAAGAAGTATTCATATAATTATGTTTTGTTTCCATATTATTGTATACAGCAACAGTATGTGTAGTTTAGTTATTCTAAGACTAAACGATTGGCCCATTTTGAAATAGTTGTGTAATATAATTATCATTAAATAACTTTGAAGTCACAATATTTCGTAGAAATATATTAATGCAATGCACGGAAACAATAAAAGTGGTAAATACAAATTTTTGATAGTTGATTACTGTGACAATAATTCTTCTAATTGGGTTTGTAATTTTAGTTTACTCAAATTAAATGAAGTATATTGGGAAATCCAAACAACGATTAATCTAGCAGCAAAATTTGATCAGTGAAAATCATTACATTTCGCAATCATGCGATCAGAAGTATGATTGTACATTGCAGGCGGAAATATACAGAGAATGAATCGTGCCATATTATATATATAATTATGATCTGCTCTAGTTAAATACAATACGGGCGCGAGTATTATAAAAACGTATCGCCATTAATGAATCTAACAAAGAGTAAATGTTACAGTGTTGTCAAACATAGTGTCATATACACAATTGAAAGCCGTTGATACCTGCGTTGCATAATATTATAAAGTAGACATCAGGAATTATTTAATGATACTATAGGCTAGTGTCATTCTATAAAGTAAAATATAGTAAAAAGATAATATATAGATATAAGTTTAGTACACACCATGCGAAATTATTTAACACACTATTGAATAGAAAATGAATAGTAGTAGTTAAACTATAATGTTATACTACTATTATTATATTGTAGTACTTAGTTAATAATATTTTGATATGACTATCACTACGTGTATTTTACAATTATAATTATATAATGTAAAACGTTACATCATTTTTCATGGTGTTTCACTATTTTGACATTGATGATGTACATTTCTGAGTTATATTATGCGTACGCGGCTTTCAATTTAATTGAATACGGTCTATTATTTCATACAGTAGTATCTCCATCACATTATTGCTTACTGTTTGTTTGACTTGTATCAGCTGATACCTTTGTGTATTTTTGCCAGTGATTCACTAAATAGATTGCACATTTTTGTGGTTATATCTGGCGCAATACAGCCAATTTAATTCTATCTAATACACACATGTTTGTTGATTTTTAATATACTGGTTCTCACGTATCCCTCACGGCTTCTCATTCATTATCATCACATCATGTTAATTCCAATTTCGCTTATTATCGCTATATCTCTCACAACTTTCCAAGTTCCATTAAACCTTCACTTTTGCTTCACCTCGCTCAGAGTCCCAAAGTACCATTAGACTCCACTAATCCTATTATCGCTAGATCTCGCTCAGCTGTACCGGAATACCAATAAACCACACTAATGCCAATCTCGCATATTCTCGCCAGATCTCTCAGTTGTCCCAGAGTACCATTAAATCACACTAATCCTATTCTCGCTAGAACTCGCTCAACTGTACCAGAGTACCTGCCATTAGACTATACTAATCCAAAATCTCGCCTGTTCTCGCCAGATCTCACTGAGCGGCCCCAGTCCAGCCCAGTCTGCTGCGGCCGCTGCTGAACACCAACTCGCCCAGTTCAAACTGTCGGGTGCCGGTGGCGCTGGTCAGTCTACGGGGGGGCACCTGGGCCACACAGGTCCCGGGTCAGGGGGTACCCCACCCCCTCCGGCCCCTCTTCCCGACTTCGCCAACATGCCCCCGCCACCGCACTATGACCACCACCACCACGTCAACACGAGCATCACACTGCCGGGTATGCCTCCGCTGGACGTCTCTGTGGAGCCGGTCAATCTGCCCGACAATGATGGATTCCCAGGTTGGTTGATCGATGTTGTTACGTTGATGCAGCTTCGTCGCTTTGCCTTTAGGATTATAAACGAATTTTGTCCCTGTGAGAGTGGTGTGTGGTTTTTTGTGGTTTCGTGGATATTTAAGTGTTAATTGAGACATATCTTTGTCGTCTGTCATTATTATCGTGAGTGCAATTGACAAATCATTAATGTATTGGGAAGATCGATAAAATCATTATTATATATATTGTATTTACAAATAGCTCATTTGAATATTATTTTTTATTATATCAAATTGTGCCTTTTTAAAACATTTGCAACACATATTTGTCACATAAATATACAATACCTAATTTTGAATTGAATTTATTAGATATAGTAGACGTACTAACAACTGTTTTTATGATATACTAAGTTTTTAAAATATTTAAATATACGGAAAAACTATTCGGATTACATATCACATTATGCTGAGGATTATTGTGTAATAGCATTTAAATAATTTATAGAAACTGTCCTGAGCTGTTTAATGTAAAATTGTTTCAAAGTGCAGGCCTGTGATTTTTTCTCAAATTGCAGAAGTTTATTATTCAAATTCCTCAATTTTTTGGTCAAAAAGCTAAAATTCTACTAATATCAATATTGTATTGATAGTTTTTTTTGGTATTTCTGCTGAAAAACGCATTGCTTATGATGAGAACACAGTTAGAAGGCCTAGGTGTATCTCGTTGTATCTTGTCTTGATAGATATTTTGTTGTATACATCTATGGACTCCATCATAGATTAAACTGAACTGAATTTACAATCAGTACATATTTGTAAATTTGTTATTAGATTTTATAAATTATCTAGTTATGATTTAATTTTCCTGTATTGCTATAATATTATCTAAATCTACATTCCTCAGAAATATCAAACGTCTTCTTCTCTATCTCCTCTAATTTTGAGCTAATTGAGTTTCAAATTTATTAAAAAGATGCTGTCACTGTAATGTCACTTTCAATTATCTGCACATAATGACTATCATTTTTGCAGTTATTCTGTCATGTTAAATGTCCCTCTAACCCGAGCCCCCTCTTTATCACTCTTGCCCTACCCACACCCCCAAGGCCACCACACCACCCCAAGACCTCACCCATCCCCTTGAGTCTCTCGCTCTCTCTTTCCCTTCTCGCAGCCCCTAGCGCACTCCACATCCTAGCGCACTCCCACTCTCTCTCGCCATCCCTCCCCGTAGCACCAGGGTGCTCCACATCCCTCAAGCCCTCTCAATCAAACCTCTTACCCCTCTCTCTCTCCCCTCCCCGCATCCCCCAGCGCACTCTACATCCTAGCCCACTCCCCCCTCTCTCTCTCTCGCCATCTCTCCCCGTGGCACCAGCGTACTCCACATCCCCCAAGCCCTCTCAACCAAACCTCAGCCTCTCTCTCTCTCTCTCCTCCCCGCAGCCCCCAGCGCACTCCAAATCCCCCAAGCCCTCTCAACCAAACCTCCGCCTCTATCTCTCTCCTCCCCGCAGCCCCCAAACCCTCTCAACCAAACCTCAGCCCCCCTCTCTTGCTAGAGGACACCTTCCTATCTCTATCTCCCTCTCTCTCCTACCCGCAGCCCCCAGCGCACTCCACATCCCCCCCAAGCCCTCGACGACAACAGCCACTGAAGGCGATATTCCCACGACGCAGTCCTCGAATCCTCCTCCTCCTCCTCCTCCAATCACCACATCAGCCACTGTGGAGGCAACTAGCTAGACCAGACATAATAGATCAGTACTATGCTTTTTTCAAAATCGCCAAGTCCCCCCCTCCCTTCCTCTCATCCATGATAACCATGTTAGCCTTTTTCTCCACCCCCGCCCCCGTTTCATGCAGTGTCACTTAGATAAATTACCATTGTTGAGCCATTATAAAAGACTAGATATTGATCTACTGTTTATTCTGTTAATTTTCTAAATTGTATCTACTTTAATTACTGTATTTCTCTCTAGCTGTAAGTTTTTATTTATTATGGAGACGGATGTCATCAAGGAGTACCATGAAGTCCCACTATGTTTATATTCGGTGGAAATTGTCTGCTGCTCGCGATTTTCTTAGTCCTACAAGAGTAGTAATTTATGCTATCCTCCTTACTTATCATTTATTCTGTTTGTCGCGCGTTTACTTGCTATTTTTCTTTTGTTTCTTTCACGTTAAGGGTTATAATGTAATGCGTTTGTTGTAATATAACTTTGTTCCCATGCAGGTTCAGTTATTTAATAAAAATATTTCTAAGTAAATCTCTCCATTATTTGTTTTCAATTTTGTTTTATTGCTAATTTAATTTCATCTCCATTTTGTCATGATTTACGGAGATTATTCGTTAATTTATATTCACGATGTAATTGTCGTCGTAGATAATAATAAGTTATCGTATATGGTTTAATTTATTATTAATTTTTATAGTCTCTCCCTTTTAAATTTTTTAAATTTTTTTTAAAAGTTAAGCATTGTGCAATATTTACCTGTGCAAAATATTTCTTTTAAATTTTAAACAAAAAAATCATTTTTTAAATGTTAATGACTAACAAGTTTTATCTCCATTGTTGTGTGGGTGGTATCTTACGATGACTCCCACCCTACATCAATGAAGCGAATCCGATACAACTGTTTATAAAAAAATTTCGTCAACATAGGGGAATATCGCGAATGAATTCAAACATACACTCTGACATGGATAACTCTCGTCTTTTAGTGTTTTAGACATGAAAAATGTAAAAATACCATATTTATGCTGGAATTAAAAAGTATTTTGATTTACATGTTAAAAATATAATTGATGTATTGACATGTACAGAAATATAAGATAGGCGACCAACTTTTCGGTTTCTTGTGTAATTCTTCGTAAGAAATGTAAAAAATATTACCAAAAAATATATTACGCTTTCAGATTCTTTCGCAAAAGCACAGGATTGTTTTCCTCAGAGAAAAGCATAATATTTCCTTTCTGTAAAATATTAAATACAGAACTTTGCGAAATTTGTCGCCCTGCAGAGATGATATAATAATAAGTACACAGACTAGTATAAAAAACTTTTATACTACATTATTCAATATTATAAAATATGCCTAAACTATTACGCTAACAGCATAGTGTATAATACATAACAGGTTCGAACTAATCGTATTTTTGTTCAAATTTGTCTAAATGAATTATAAAGCAAACATGAACATTTAAAAGAAACCAACCAATTTAGTAATAGAATTTTGGATTTCGAATCGAGTATGTTCGAGTAACCGGTACAAGCTTCCAATATATATATATTTAATAAATATTGAAATTGAGATAATAATGAAGTCGTAGACAAAGTATAAATGAAGTTACAACATTTTTCGAACATCTATGAATATATATATTTATAAAATAAATGGTGTGTCATAATATATAATTTCTTTTAATAAATGATTTTTTATAACGTTAAAGTATATGCTGTTATTAGAATTTAATTAAGCAATTTCATTAATCATTTTCGATAAATGGTTTTTGGTCTTGTAACTTATTGTATATATGTTTTAAAATAGGGATAAGGCTGTTCACATACGTTTAAAGTATACCAAGGTATACTGATAATGTTTTTGATCAAAAATAATTAATTGGGTTTTAATTTATTCAGAAAAACTTCGTTCATTTTGTCTAAAGCTTTAAAAATTATGTACTTGCTTTGTTTATTTACATCAATTTAAAACGTACTTTTTATTTACGGTTGACGAGGGGGATTGGAATTTTTTATTAGAAATTGATTTTTAGTTTATTTTCTATATTTATATTGAATTAGTTAGAAATAAAATATAGAAACGTTAGTTTCAGACGTTATTTCATTACGCCCAAATGCCGAGTATGGCGGCAGAAAGTAGACCGTCAACGACGGAAAGACCTGTTACAAGTATGTGTTTAACTCTATTATTCATAATTATTTTATAAACATCAATGTAGTTATACATAGATGTTATGTTTTACCGATTTATATATATAAACTTAATATTGAATTATGTATACCTTAATATATATTAATGATGTTTTTCTCCTAACAATTTAAATTAATTTATTTGTGGCCATTATACTAAAAAAATATGGTTAAGAAATTTTTAATTATGTTAGTTTCTAACACAGACTTGGCAAGGGCAAGTGTCCTGATTTCATTGCGAGTGACATTAAGACAGTCCTAATATTTGATTTGACTTTTACTGTCCCAGTATTATAGCAAATGTCCTGATACTTTTAAAATGAGAATCTTGAAAATTTTATGCTGTAAAATATATATTTTTTCACTTTGCACAATTAAATTTTATATAAATTAAATCTTATTAAAGCAATTAAAAGTCTTTTAGATGCATTCTTAGCTATAAAACACAAATAATATTCCTTATGACATGCTCATTTAGAGGCTCAGCATCTCACCTCTCCATATATGTGACTAAATTATACAAAAGTTATGATTTCACTTATTGAAAGGTTGGCAGGTCTTATAATTTATCAATAGGGATATTTATCAAAAATATATAAAATCTCAACAAAGCTAAATAATAGTCATGATAATTAGAAATAACATTAAATATAAACAAATATAATTTAGTTACTGTTTATTATTATAAAAATTAAACACAGTTATTATTTTGAAAACTTATAATTCTAAACACTATGCAAATATTTTAGTATAATGTACATTATTACTATATTAATTTATAAAAATAATATCATATATATAATAAATATATTCATATAATCATATTTTATAAATATTATAAAAATCTAAAATATTGATTAAAGTTGATATATTTATATTAATAAGGTTTATTAATTATTTAATATTATTAATATTAGTTCATTATTAATATATATATTATTTTAAAATAATTTTTAAAAATTAATAATATATTGTTAATTAATATTAGTTAATTATAAGTTTTTAGATCTATATATATTTATACAATAACATATATTAATTAATATACAATATATACATAATTATGTATTATACTATAAAGATAGTTATTTGGTTATATTATGTTATTTAATAATAATAATTTACTGTTTATAATATTATTTATAAAAAATATTAAAAGATTAAAATTATGGTTAAATATATAAGACTTTTATTTTTCTTTATATTATAAATAATTATTAAGATATAAACTAATAATAAAATAAATATATTAGGCACATAGGCGGCAGGGGTTTCAGAGGGTTCATACAAACTGCCCCTAGTTCATTAGCTATAGTTTATAAAAAGTGCTTTTTTTAAATCAGTTAAAAATGCAATAAAATATGTTGCCTTAAAGGAAGGGGGTAGCTTGATTTTTAATATATAATTTATTGATTTATATTAGATACATAAAATGAACTGCCCCTTATAAGGACCATGTTATGTGTATGTATATATTATATATATAATAAATAAACTGTTATAAATTTAATCAGTTAAATTTTATTTTTTCTAAATAAGTATATTAATCTAATGAATAATCTAAACATAATATAATTACAAAATATGTTAAATAAAATTAGAACATTTCTTAATTAAAATCAAATTTCTTAATCAAAAAAATTTTAAAGTTAAAAAGAGAATATAAATCAACTTTTATATTTTCAGTAATTCTATTTGAAATAGTTTTATTAATTTGCTTTACATAAATTCTACCATATAATTGATAAGTAATTAGATAAATTACAGTTTTTATAATAAAGGAAAAATCAGGTTTATTAGCATAAATATACCTTAATTTCATTAATGAGTATTGTTATAATTACCCGTTTAGTCTAATTATCCTTAAACATCATTAGTATCTATGCATAAAATGACTGTAAAGACCATAATATAATATTTCATGTCATATTTATATAAATTTATTAAATTTAATAAAATATATTTTATTATGTAAAAAATAAATTAAGCATATCATTTGAAAGTTTAATGTAAATGAAAAGCTTATTATATATAAATTAAATCATTGATATTATACAAGTAACATATTATTAAATAAATAAAAATATTTAGTTGTAATGATAAATATATTTTAATTATATTAAATTAATTGTTTTAAATTTGTATTAAGTGAATTTTCTATATTTAATTTTTGGTGTAATATTTCATAAACAGTTGTCCTTAACTCAATTAACTCTTTTTGCCCACTGGGTATGACATGTACACACAATGTTAATATATTATATTAAAGGAATCCAGATTTTCCACAATTATAATTTATTGAATTTTACAATAATCTATTAGCTATTAATGTGTTCATTCAAATCAGAGAATCATTATTGTTTTTTATAAATATTATTATAAATATAAAAAATATCAGTTCACCAGTTAGCATAAATCAGATTGATCATATTATTGAACCTTTATTGATGGCAACATGGGCAGCAATATAATGTCTTATTGATATCATAGTCTTTGCTTGCTGCTTTGGTTGATCACAAAACATCTGCATATATTTGGATTAGCATGTTGGTAGCCAAAATTGCAAAGGAACAACTAAGTAGTGTTGTTCCTTTTTTCTTTGGTATCCCACTTTTACAAATTGATGCATGCATTGTTTGTGGCAATATCAACCATGTCAAAAAATACTGTCCAACACCTATATTTACATTTACATGTGAGACCTCTTAAACATTTATCAACTGTATTAACACTTAACTTTTTTTATGATTGTACTCCATTGAAAAGGGATTGGTTATTTATTGACTTCTGAACCTGGTTATACATTTAGGTGGAAGCTAATGTGAATTAAGCATTAGTCTGGGTATTCCATACCAAATTGACCAGCAGTTAATACTTAATTAACTCAAAATCCAGTTAGATTAAAAATATTTTTGTATAGTCAGAACCATATTTCATTAAATTTCATAGAAGTGAATTTATTAATTCTAATCTAAATCATTATGTGGAAAGTTATTATGGATATAGTATGCCCAGATGACAGTACAACCATTAAATACTAGTTTTTTATTCCTGATTTTAAATAGTTATTTATAGAAATTAACATGTATCTTGTGTTTTTTATTATTTATTTGTAAAAATCAAATCATAATCCACAATGTTTCATATTACTTGGTTGAATTCATAATATATGGGATATTTTGTTTTATATCAATTACATAATTTTAATAAAAATAAATATATACATTTTAAAATTATAAATGACTAATTGTTTTTTAGAATAAGCATATTTTATGTAATTTTTGTATTCAGTTACTAAAGTTAATATTAATATTACTAAAGTTAATATTAATAGTAACTGAATACAAAAATTACATAAATTATGCTTATTCTAAGAAACAATTAGTCATTTATAATTTTAAAATGTATAAATTTAATTTTTATTAAAATTACTTATTTGATATAAAACAAAATATCCCATATATTATGAATTTTCATAACTTGTAATCTATCTTTGTACACTACTAAAATGAAATCCTTTATTTTTTAAACAATTGTATTCTAATTTGTTATGTTTTAGAATTTCTAATTGGCTGATAACATTATACTTGTTAAGTATATAAGTTGGTGACTATTATTTTGAACACTGACTATGATACAGTATTGGTTTGTACAATATAGAGTATGATCAGTGTTCTCCCATTTGCATATATTTCGCTCATTGTGTGAAAATGACAATTTTATTCATGAATGTAGTTTAAATTAATGCCACTTATGAATTAAAAAATATATTAATTAAAAAAAGTTTTATTTTATTTATATTCTCAGGTAACTATTACATTTTTGAAATAAGTGTATTATTTAATGTATAAGTAGCCTTTTATTTATGAGCGTTAACTGGTTGGTAGGTAAGGGAAATCAGATAGAAGTGGAAAAAAATAAAGAAATTAAAAAATTGTATTAGGAAGCACAGCATGTAATTTGTTGCATCAGCATGAAAAAAGTAGTAACAAATAAATATGAAACATAATATTCTTAACCGAAACGTTCTGAAACAATACATATGAACTTTATAAAAATTACATTTAAAAATATATTTATCTAAATAATTTGTTTCGATGATGATGTATACTGTACATTGGCCATTAACAAAGTGAATATCATGTTTTTATGATTATATTATTTACATATTAACTATATTGGTTATAAAAAACAATATTTGATATTTTATGCATTTGATTAACAAAACTGTAATTATTTAGAAAAATTAAAAGGATATATTACTATGCTTGAATTTCAATGCAGTGGATGAAAATTACATATTTGTGAGTGGTTTATTATATAGGCAGTTTATTCTGGACAATTATGAGTAGTAAGTTATTATCTATAAAATAAGTTATTAATTATTGCCTTTGAATCTATTTGGAGCAAATAGTAGACAATTTAAAATAAATATATGCATGTTGTCATTCTGATATTTTTTAATGTACTGACGAATTTAATTGTTTTAAATCTCTAAAAGTATAGTACTTTTTAAATAAAGTTTTCAACCGCATTTTGTTCCTACCATTTTTAATGTAGTTTACATTTAAATACATTTTGTGCTTCTTGTTTTCGTTATTTTTATTTGTAAATATAAATTGGCAATCATTTTCATGAAAAAACGCAACACGATGACTATTTATTTTTATATATTGATTTCCTAATTCCATTTAGTTTTGCTGCTGAGATTACACTTCTAAAAACATACACAGAAACTGAAACGAAATAATATGTGTAAGTAGGCCTAGCAATACATTCAAGAAAGTAATTAGGAAGCTGTTTTTATTGAAGATAGTTTGATGGAATGATGTTTTGTTTTAGATACAGATTTTAAGCATATCCTTATTTTTAGCAGACAAATGACTAACATGGTTTAAATATTATTACAGAAGTATTTCTAAGTAGGCCTATATATTTTTAGAAATTAAATGGATATGAATTGACTGTTAAAGTAAAAACAAGATAAATATAATGTATTTTATAATAATTTTTCAGCAATTTTGTTGTTTTATATTTGACTGTTATGGATTTATGGTTGTGTCAAACATTCGATCAGAGTATTTATATAGGTTTATAGGTAGGCAGAAGTTATTCCGCGTACGGTTTCTATTAGTATCTCTTTTTCATAGTTGTACAGTAGGCCTATACGATGAGAGACAACTGCAGACTGCAGTGTCAGATTTCTTAATAAAAGAAACAGCCGATAAAACAAACTAATTCACTTTGATGATTATTGATTTTGATTATCACTTTGATTATTCCGAGATTCATCCACGATGCTGTCTAACATATTAACAATATTTTAACTTAATTATTTTTGCTATCTATTTTTATATTTTGAAAATGTATGTCTTATTATGTCTTAGGGCTGCGGTTACTATGTTTTATAAATACGTTAATACGTCGTTTTCATGTATTTGGCGTTTTACATTAAAAGAGGTTGGTGATTTGTTCTATACTGTTCTAAAATGTGTAATGTTACGATTCATTTTATCGGCGTGCATGTTGATCGATTACAAATATTTTCCTTTTTTATCCGCCAAAAAAAACTGTTACTGATAATATTATGATAATATTTGCTCTGTATAAAAACTCCGAAATTGGCTGCAAATTTTGGCACATACCACGTATGTCTCGTACAAATTATTCGGAAATAATTTTATGTTGTTGGCGACCTAACAATATGAATCGTTATACCACACATAGCCAGTCCCATTCAAAGTTACAGTGCCATTTCAAAATGGCTTGTCGGATAGTCAGGGTGTTATATTTAACAATTTTACCGTTTTATAATTTATTATAAACTAACTTGAAGAAAGTTTCGTTTGGTATTTTAAGTTTAATTTTGTTTCTGTTTTTTAGAGTTAGTTGCCGCTTATATTTTACCCATTCTCTTTCCATTTGTTGTGTAATATTCCTTTCCTAATATTAGTAGAAGATGTTATATGTGGTAATAAACAGACGCCTTTTGACGCCAGTCATCACCTACTCACAAATTGGTCTATATTAACTAAACACTTAGGGACACCATCCTGATCCATAAAGTACGTACGCAGACAAGTGGGGGGAGGGGGGTAGATGAAAAGCGTA
>JAUZND010014163.1:0-27826 GCA_034780555.1 Coelogynopora nodosa | reverse complement strand
TTATAGTCATTACATAGTTATAGTCATTACATAGTTATAGTCATTACATAGTTATAGTCATTACATAGTTATAGTCACTACATAGTTATAGTCATTACATAGTTATAGTCATTACATAGTTACAGTCATTACATAGTTATAGTCATTACATAGTTATAGTCATTACATAGTTATAGGCATTACATAGTTATAGTCATTACATAAATATACATATAGCAATGAAATATTAGCAAACCAAAAATCTTCAAAATATCTAAAAATGGAGGAAATCAATGGAAACATCCAGAACATATGACATTTTGAGATGTGTGACTGGAACACACTCCCCTGAGGCCTTGGTGACAGATTTTGGTTGCCTTATTTGTGGTTCTAGCAGGTAATTGTCCCCGCTTTTGTAGATTCCGCATCGTCCTGGGACATTAGCAACAGCAACTTGAAACGGAATATCTACCACCCAAACGTGTATATAAATGACTGCTATCTATTTATTATAACTAAAATCTTCATTCTTTTATATTCAGCTAAGATACTGCTAAGCGGCATTGATGTACTTTAAATATTTAAAGAGTGAATGCATGTTTTCGACAAGGGTGGCGATTTTAGGCACCTTCAGTAGAACTAGGGTTAAACCTATTTTAAATTAATATTTGTGGTTTGATGGTTCCACATTTCTGTTGATGGTTTTATGGTACCACATTTCCTTTGTTTGACTTTTCTGGAGTTCGTTGCTGAATTTTGTTTTTCCTTTAAATCATTTTGATATTATTAAAAAAAACATCGTTAAATATTGTTTTAAACAATTCCTGATTTTATTTTAATTTTAATTTTGATGTATATATTTTGTACTGGTATTGAGGATTGGAATGGATTCTGATTATTTAATAGCATTTTTAGCATAATGTAAATAGGTATGAATTTACAAGTCTGAATTTGATATCAAAGTTGCAGACAGGAACTTTTTGTACATCCTGCTTGCAGATTTCTTTTTCTCTCATTAGCTAGTTATCGTTTCGAAATTGTTCGGGAACTATACAGTAAATTAATAAATAAAAAATTACTCAGTTCCTGAAATATCTTTTTATATATTCAGAATTTTATCATTATCCTACTCATTTTATTTTATACTTATAGACAGCACAAATGAAAATTTGAGGAAGATTCTTTAATGCCTGGATGACCGAATTATCATTTTTAATGTATTGAATAATATTATCCATCATACGACTAAAAAAGTTTACTTTAATTTTCTTTCAAATATTTGAAAATAATTCTTATACAAAATCAATATATTTAATTTTTTTAGTTTTTGCGCAACATACATAGTTAACTAATAACGAGGGGTTATTATTACACCACTTAACATTGAACACACAAATCGTTTTTTTGCTCCTTTCAAATTTGAAATTTTTTCTTTTGTTAACTATTTTTTCAGATTTCTCAGCGTGTTTATTGCACAATGTCATTAGGTTGGAAGCGGACAATTCAAATATTTTAACAATAAAAACATTGCCACAAAATCTCCAACAACTACAATTGCGACACAATCTCCTCTCAACCATAACTTCCAATTTACCGAGAAGCCTTGTCCGTCTAGACCTCACGGACAATCGATTTCTAAAAATACCCGCCATAGATTGGAAGCTGAGCCTAAGGGAAATTATCCTGGACAATAATTCGATAGAACTGTTAAACAATTTGCCTATAAGTGTCCGCCTCGTATCCCTGGCTAACAATAACATTTCCCTTGCAGCTGGGGTCAACGTAGTTTGGCCAGTAAACCTCCAAGCGTTAAATCTTAGTGGAAATTCCCTGAATCAACTACCAGATGTGAAGAACTGCCCACAGTTACAGATTTTAGACCTGTCTTCAAATCGAATAAACAGGTGGACCAATGTCACTAAAGAACTTAAAAGAGATAGTTTTTGGCAACTGTATATCAAAGGGAATCCGATTTTATGTAATTGTGGTATCTACCAATTCAAGGTAATATTATTATTATTATTATTTTATTTTTTTATTTGAATAAGTAATTAATCGATAGGTTTTATCCATAAGGTTTTAATGTTTCATTATTCAAATTATGCAGGTATAAAAATGCTCCTTACAATTAACTCTTTTACAAGAAAAATGGTATAGTTATCAATATTTTCTTTTTATGGGATATTTTAAAATACATTTAAATATTCATAGTGTATTAATTAACTATTGTTAAATTATAATTTTCTTTAATTTATTTATAATGTATACATATTTTAACGGAATGTAAGGAATATATTTTACTTACGATTTTACAAAATTATGTATGACACATTACACAATTTGTTTAAAAATATATTTCAAATTACCTAAAAAATATTAATAAATTAGAAAAATATATTACAATTTATTTTGTATATATTATCGTATATGAATAATATTTTTTCAAACATTGTAAATAAAAAGTTCAGAAAAAATTATGAATAATATATTTTTATATGTTATGACAAAAAATTATTATGATAAAATCTTAAATTTAAAAAAATACAAATATTCTAAATATATATACAATTTTCCGATTTGAAAAATGTTAACTTCCAAATTTCGTTCTATGACGTAGGAACATTTACCAAGATTAAATTAAATAAATTATGTATTTAACCTCCGAATCTGTTAAAATAAACACTAACTGACACTGATCAAGGGCCCTGTTTCTGGAGCAGTGAGTAGTTTATGAAGCGCGCCCACTTCACCAATGACACTAACACTAGAGCCAATGGTTTCAGTTTTCAACACAACAGTTTATAATGTCAAACGAACCCATTAAGGATCGCTAACTCAACTATTCCCATTCCTTGATGAGTGGAAGCATAAATTGTTATCATTATGTTTGGCTGTTCTCTCACATACATGAAAGATAGGCATCGATTTCTTTCAGTCAATCTGACCACATTAAAGAGCGAGATTTAGAAATAACTTTTTTAGAAACTGAGAAAATTTTAAATTAAAATAACATAAAAAATGTTCATGCAATTTGTATTCATCAACCTATTTAGGACAACTTATTTATTTTAAATGTTCACATCCATTTACTTTTTTTTATTTAATTTAAAAAATTGGCCAAAAATAGAAATTGACAGTTAATTATAAAAGAGACTTCTAGAAAACGAAACGGCCGGAATAAAACGAAGAAAAGAATTGATTTCGATCTTTCAAGGTCAAATTGTATTTCTGTTGGGGAAGGCATTCTCGAAAAATTGATTACACTATAATCACAGATTTAACGGATTTATATATTCATAATATTCCAACAAAACGTATTTTTAAATTAAAACCGTTTGTTTAGGTTCGAATGCTCACGTGTCTTTTTTTATAAAATATTATTCTGTTTTAAGCGGTTATATTTATTTATTATTTATTTATTTATCATTTAAAAGTGGCAAGTAGTACCTTTCGTTAATTAATAATTGAGATTGTTAACAAAATTATATTCTTCTGAAATTTATAATTTTTTTAATATCAGATCATTCTTTTTTCTACACTTTAAATGAAAATTTAATCGTAAAAAATTGTTGTTTATCCATAAAAAGTGTAATTTTATCCCGCAAAGTATATCCCGTCGATTGACATCATTTACGTCGATTTACCCTCTGTTTTTCAAAAAGGAAAATACGATTTCAAGTAACAGAGTTCCTTTTTTAACATCAAGTTAGTCACAAGTATTAATTTTTAATATATATCGTATTAGTTCATGTGTATTTACAATGACTTTCTCAAGTTAATCACAGCTCAAATTTATGTAACAGTCTGCAATTGCATACCATTTGTTTAAAGTCCTATTAAACGCTTACGGGACTATTCATGCTGGTGGAGGAGCATTTGTCGAGTATTAATGAAGCATAGTGAGTTGATTATTTATTGTGTATGATATACAATAACTGATTGCAATAAAAACGAATATATTATTATTGATAAAGTTGGAAAGTATTCAAACTTTTTAATAAAATTGTTACGTATCGAAATAATTTATGAGATTTCTGTGTACTAGAAAGCTCTGGTAACGAAAAAAGTTAAATTATTAATTACATTGATATATTTTTCCGTAGTAAATATTACAAATTAATATTAAATAGTAGGTTATATATGTTATAATATTATATTACAATAAAAATAAATCCTCTAAAGTTCTTTGTTTTCGGATTTTCAATTAGAAAATTCTCCAAATTTGATTATAATTACATTCTACAAGAAATTATTATCAATTGTTTTACTATAGTATTTGTTTTTATATACACACAATAACACTAATCCAATATAATTTATGTTTGTATTATATAGATAAAAGTAGAAAATATATTGATTATTGATTATATCATGCGAATTATGATTATGTGATTATAATCATACGAATATATATATATACAACATTTTCTAAGCTTTTTGAATTTTGTCAAAATTTTGTCCTATATTTTCGCGTTTTTAAAAGTATGTGTTCAATTAGTAAAAATTTTACTGACAAATAAATATATGAAGAAACTTTAATGATTGCATCTGTCGAACGTGATTTTACCCTATTGTAATTTATTAAAGATTTTTGGTGTGTCTTACTCGGATGCAGCGTGTTCTACGTCAGTTTCACATAAATGTAATCGATTTTGTATTTAATACATGCACACGTGTCGTAGTTTCTCTCATTTACCTTTTTTGTAAATTTAAACAATTGCCTTTTTTTACTATCAATTTATTAACTGGACATTTAAAATTACAACAAACTTTTTAGACACTTCAAAGTAATTGATATTATTAGTTAAAACACAAATGGTAGAAAAATGTAGGTTTCATTTGTTACTATTTTAAATTGTGTTTTGATTTAAATTATACATATTAATTAATGACATGTTGTCATCATTGCTAATTTAATAAATTAAAATACGGTAACATAGATTTCATAATTTTTATTGAAAAAATTAGCTACAATTTTGAAAAGAGTGCAAAAATTAAAATGAACCCTGTTTAAAGAGTATTTCAAATTCAATTATCTGTTGTTGAACTTATGATATGCATAGGACATTTTATTCCACAACTATTACGTTGAGGAAGGGGAAGGAAGGACAGTGTCTCGGTTCTTTACATAGTCATACATATAATACAAATATGTTCCAATTTAAATTTAGTTTGTTGACAAATTATTGATCCCAAAGTTGATCAAGGTACAGTTTATTGTTTATGTTAATGACGGATACGGATTTTCAGTAAAAGCTTTAATACACAAATAATTGTTTTAACATTAATATAATTATTAAAAGAAACAAAAAACATATAAATACAACATTTTCTATCAATTAGTATCCGTTACACTCAAAATTGTTGATTAATTATAACATTTTATTGGGCATCGATCCTGTTTTATTCTAGAAAAGATACAACATTTATTTTATAATCCAAAATTCATTTGAAGTACTTCATGTATATGAAGTAAATCCATAGAAGTGTATTTTATATAACGCATACAATATATTTTTTAATAAAGATTTTTTAATCAATTTATAAACAAGCTAATATCATTCTTCATTAAGAAATAAATTTTTACTATAAAATTATTTTTTAAATTTGAAAATATTTATATATTTAAACAGGCTGACATTTTCGGTAATGTTATTTAAAACAAAATTTATATTATAAAACTATATAGAGAACTATAGAGAACTCTATATGATTGCTCTATTACCATAAAAGGCTTATATGACGTACTTATATGACCTACTTGATCTTTGTTAATTGATAAAATACATATATGCAATTACGTATTGCATAAAAAATGTACAAAAAACATAAATACATTTAATGTTACGATAATATATCACAACCATATTCTATAGATAATTATTTAGAAAATATGGTTGTATATTAACTTACAATCTGAAACGTAAACTTATATACCTGAAATATGATACAGGTCTGCGTTGATAAAAGCAAGTGAGGACTTTCTTCTGTTTCAAATTTTAAGTAATATTACAAATGTGAATTTATTATGTATGTGTACATAAAATTAAATTTCTGCAATGTTAAGAAATATAGAAAATAATATTTAAACACATACTATAAATACTAAAAGATTTTACTAACAGGCTGCAAAGTTATTGTTTTATTTAACACACATTATTTAGTCGGGTTGTCAAGTCCAACAACATTATAATCGTGAGTAAGGGGAAAGAGTCCCATGAAATTATTTATTTATGATTGTAATTCAGACTTGAAATTACTTTTAATATACATCAATTACGTCATATATGGCAAACAATATTTAGTTAATCTTCGTCAAGGTAAAAGCAATAACACGATAACAGTGACGTCATCTTCGGATATAGATAATAGATAATAGAATATTTAATAGATAACTCAAGACATCTAAACATGACCCTGTATATTTATTGAATATTTTTTAATGCACGCTTTCATATACTATTGTTGAACATTGATCTCTATCTCAGCAGGAATTTTGCTAAAAATTTGTGTTTTCTTGATAATAACAACATGATTGATTGAGTGTTATCAAATAATGTATTACTATTTTATCACTTTCTTAATACTTATCACAACAAAAAAGGACAATAATATTAGTCACATATATTCGAGTTACTAATCACGAGATTCGCTGATAAAATGTCCACCATAAAAGGGTATTATAATTTCAATTTGATAGTACATATTTGTGATGCTGGTAAAATATGAACACTTCCATAAATACAATTTTGTGAAAGTTCATAATATAATTTAACTGTAACAGTTAGCATTAGTAAGCATCTATGTTTAACAAGTAAAAAATTAAATTTTCATTAATGTACAGAAATATATAATATTTTGATTTATGTAGAGAAAAATCAATAATATTCACAGATGTAGAGAAAAATCTATAAAATTCATTGATGTAGAGAAAAATTAATATAATTCATTGATGATGAGAAAAACCATTTTTATTCACTGATGTTGAGAAAAATAAATTATATTTCTTATTGTAGAAAAAATAGATAATATTTATTGATTTAAATGAAACTAAATAATTATAATATTAATAAAGGTAGACAAAATTCAATAATATTCATTGAGTTAGAGAAAAATAAAAATATCAATTGAAGTAGTCAGTGAAAAATCAATTTTTTTTGTAGATTATTTGGTTATATTAAATGGTTAAAATTATTATTCTTTATTGTTTTACTATTTGTATAGGTTTATGACTTACATGTTTCTTACAAGTCGACAAAAACTTTGATGTTTAATATTATGTTATAAGAACATCTTATTTGATTAAAATATAGTATTTTAGTAAATTCATTTCCGAAATATACATTTGAAGTTTTCTATTGCACTTTGAGCAATATTAGATAAACACTTTAAACGCGTTTATAAAATAAATATTGTCCCGTAATAAAGTTATCATGAAACATGATTATTTTAAAAGTAGATTTCAAAGTGTAATTATTTCGAAACCAGTTTCGCTAAATTTATCTTACATCCCAGCTGTAGTTACCATTTAGGCCTACACGTGATATATTCGCAGGTCGTTTCAGATTAAAATTCATATTTTCAAGTTTAATACATATTGATAATTTTAAACTTAACTGGTGATAAATTTACTGATTAAATCTTTCAATCTCTATAATACTATCTCGTTTTCCCGAAAACAGCTCGAATTGGCACAAACAGGTGCTGTTTTGCCAGGCAACCCAACTTGTAAAGACTCGAACGGAGACGACCAACCTCTGTTGTCCTGGTCTCATAAAAGCTGTCTCTCCTCCCCTTTCCCACCATACACCACCCCTACGCCTCGATATCAGCAGGGAGTGTGTTCATTGGTGGAGTCAATTAAACTGGATATCGATCCGATCAATGACACAACAATTCGTTTGAGGTGGACCAGTATAGCAATCAATACTTCGATAGATGAATTGAATAGCACGGAAATAGTCTGGAATTTTACTGATGGTAAATTTTTATAAATATAATAATTAAAATAAATATGTAGAATAATCATTTTCATGAGTTGTGTTACCAGTCAACCGGTTAAAGAGAAAGATAAAATCAAATAAAGTGGCGACATACAATTAAAAACACCCAGACAGGCAACAGATAATTAGGAACTTACGACACAAACCAAAAATGCTGAACTATGTGTGAAACTAAAATAAAATCAAACAAACATGTAAGCCAGACTAAAATTGAAAAAAAAAATATATATAGAAAACATTTCCATTACCACGAGAAGCAAAGATATATAAAATACATCAAAAACCTCTATTTAAAAATTATGTTGCTAATTTGTAATAAAATTATATGACGCATAGTTTATGATGTGATATACATGTATATTACTTCCGTGTATTGTATTCATGCATAACACACGAAAACGTTATCCATAGATTTCATAAAACAAAAAATCAAAAATAACGAATATCAATGTTAGATCTATGTCAGTAGGCTACTATACGTAAAGAAATATATCGAATGTCATTATCAAAATTATATAATGCTATATTAGAGAATATGATTAAAGCATGAAAGTATTATGATGTAAAAGTATGTAGAGCTAAATTTAGAGAGATAGAAATTTTTCTATAAAAATCATGTTACATGTTTACAAAATTTCGTTGATAATCTAACAAATAACACAAAGTAAAAATAAATTACTAATAGTGTGTACTGTTAAAAACGGCGTGGGAGATTAAAAAATAAAATTCCATGTCGCTTAACCCTATTTGGCAATAAAAGAATCCGTCCCATGCCACATATGATCCCTATATGTGGCATGGAATACTTAATTCTATTGAACATGCCCGCCACATACCATTCTATTTGGCATGTTATTTAGTAATGTTATTTCTTCTGTAACATGGCACCCATAATCCTATAGGCAATGTCAGAAAATGTAACCCTTTGTCTCCAATGCCACATAGAAAAATGTACACTATCAAAATCCAATGTTCAAAAATTCAAATATTATAATGTAAATTGTAAAAATTTGACTTCTAAATATTAAACTTCCAACCATTTTAAAATCCAATTTACGATTTATACCAATACCGTCAGTGGTATTATGTATCAGTCAAATATAATACAACAGTATGCGTAAGTAGGTAAAATATTAACAAGTACTGACTAACATATTCGTCAAGATATGATTTTTTTAAATCTAATTTTGTTACCAAACAACATACATAAAAGAAATTTATTAAAGCGAAATAACTTTTACCGGGATTATATATATATGCTATTATTGTAAAAATGGATTAAAATCATGAGATATAAATATGCAGAATTATTTTTATAACCATTTGTAGAACAACACAATAATTGCCGCTGAGGGTCGAAAGTCCCCCACCATAATTGTTTAGTCATGTTTTCTTCCTTTTTTTATTATAAGTATCAGTTTTTACATGTATTTTCTATATGATCCGGCCTGTCCCCAATTATTGTTTTTATTTTTTTTATTTGAAAGACCGCCATTTAAATACAAATGTTTGACTGGCCATCTTATCACTCCAGGCCTGTTTTTACTTTATACAGTACAAGAGCTATGTTTGGATTGTAAACAATTTTTAAATATAGTATTTGTGGTTTGATGATAACTCATTCTTTTTGTTTGATCTTTCTGGAGTTTAGTTATGAATGTTGGTTTTTCCTTTAAACCATCCTGATATTATTATAAAATTTTGTTTCTTATTTGACAGTAGCTTAGATATTTTCTGGTTCATCTTTTTTATTTCTATTTTTTATTTGTTTTGTGGTAATGTTGAGGATTTAAATAAAATGTATTCATTTACTTACCTAATTAAAATTTACTATCTCACTTAATATTTGTAGATTCAAAAATTGAACGGACTTCGGGAACAACACTATTTTATTACAAAGAGGTTATCATCACACTCACAAATAGAAAAAAGAACATCATACTTTGTATCTCACTCAGGTATAAAGAGATCATTAGTTTTGATGTCATTTCATTCACGACTACAACTCTAATACGGTGTCAGTTACTTCATCGATCTGACTTCAGTACTCCTGTCAGTACAGTTGTCCTAGCAATTTTGTTAGGACTGTTTACACTGGCTGGGTCTATTTCGTTCAGCATAATCTTCTATCGATCCTGTGTAAAACCGATCGATAGTTCTAAAGGTCGTTCAGAATCAACCCGTCGAGATTCGCCGATCTATCAGGAGCCAACAATGGTATTCGACGGAAGTACCGCCTACTATAGTAACGGGTCGTTAGGTTATGATAACCCCACAAACGACCAGGAGATATGCGCTGGGGAGGCCAGTATAGACCCGCTATCTCTGAGAATGAAGAGTGCAAGTTGCGCGGCGCTACATAGTCAAACACCGCTAGTACAGCTGACACGACGTGATGCTCAGAGCTCAGGATCTCTCAACCGACACCACCAAACACAACCGAGTCCCGGTATGACGGGTGAAGGGTACATGGACATGCGGGATCCACGAGGACATCAACATTTTGGAGAGGTTCCTTTACCTGGACTAGAAGGTCCTGCAGATCGATCAGTTATTGTTTAAATAGGTTTTTGTGCACATTTATTTCATATTATTTATACATATTACATTAAAGAGCTCTACACTTTTAAAACCAGTACATGATTTATCCTTCTTTTTCTACAGACAAATGCTGACAAAAAAATGTTAATGTGATATTTTTAAGATAAATTATGCAGATATCTGAGATTTTTGTGTTGTAAATTTGTTTGGCCTTTTAAGATATTTATTTGATTACACGTCAAAACGTCACCAAGATAAAATATAACCAACATTTACGGATTCTGTTATTCATCCATATATAGAGAGACGAATTTATTTTAATTATGTGTCCCTCCAATAATTATATTGATACGAATAAACAACTTTTACATAATTTCATAAAAAATTTATAACTAAAAAAAATTTTATTCAAACGTTTGTTTATTCGTATCAATTAAATTATTAAATGGATTATTTTTTTTTTTCGCCTCCCCCACCAACATCATGCGCCATATAAAACAATAAGCAGTGTACCTAGAGTGTGAAGCACGCCCTGCATATACCTAGTTTATTTGTTAAATACCTTTAATTCAGTTCTTTTGTACAGTGTTGTCCCATTTATGTATTTTGTTAAATATACACATTTTTGTTATTTGGTTTTAAACAAAATAGTATAACTTGAATTTTGCCAGTTACCGAGTTTTTTTAGTTTTTTTTTTTTAATCCGGGATAAAATTTAACTTGCCATCTGCAACACACAAACTTCTACATGAAACATGAAACTTGCGTTTTTAGAAAGTGTTTTATTTTTAATGTCCATTTGTCTGCGGAGATGTATATATTGACAAACATATTTATATCGTCGTAGTTAAGTGTGATACATGTGAGAATATTCTTCTAATAAAAAAGTTAGTTTATGTCACAAAATTGAGTATTTTATGTATGTATCTATATAATTTGACATGTATGCAAATTGGCAAAACGTAAGTTAGATTCCTGCAACGGAAGGAAAGTTAGGAAATAATGTCTAACACATAATATTATTACTGAGGGATATTATTTACGCCTGTAAACAATTGACAACAACAACTCTTCGTCAATGCTAGGTATAAATGAAATCGAATGATAACAAGCGATAACATTGATGTCATCAAGGGATATTAAAATCTAGCGGTATATCTCACATATAGAATATTTAATAGAAAACTCGAGACATCTAAACATGACTGTATTTAAATATTTGCTAAAGCACTCAGTTTTTTTTTAATATACAATTGTTGAGAAAAGATCTTTTTTCTATAGGAAGCATTTTGATCAAAAAGATAATTTTTTGTTGATGACAGACAACACGATTGTCTTTGATTGTCTACTGCTGAGGGTTATCAAAAATGATAATATTAGTAGTATTTTATATTGAAACTCAACAAATAAAGAAAAACTATGATATCAATTAATATATTTCGGGTACTAATCACGAAATTCTCAGATAACATTTTTAATCCCAAATGAAAGCATGACAAAAATGTAGTTGTCTTGATATGTATTCGCGCTAATGTAAATAAAGTTTAAAATATGTTCTCTTCCATAAATAGAAAATTAAACAGGCTTATAAAATAACTTTTACAATAATAGCTTGATAAACCAACATTTAAACAAACAATTAAAATTTTAATGAAATTATGGAAAATCCATAAATAATATTCTTTGATGTAGAGAAAAATCAATAATGTAAAAAAATATCACAAAAATTCATTGATGTAGAGAAAAGTCAATAGTATTCATTGATGTAGAGAAATTAATTTTATAAATATCGACAGTTTATTTGAACATATAACAAATTACTTTTGCGCAATAGTATTTGATAAAGTAAATAAATAACCTGCTTCATGATCTGCATTATTTTGTGCATATGAATTATGGCGTCGTGAGATGATCTTGTATAATTAATAATAAACAGTTTTTTCTCAAAAATTATGGTTGACATTATATTAGTTGGTTATACATTTATATGTTAAAAAATATGCACTTTCTGAGTGTAATGAATACATTTTGGATTATGATAAATATAGTATTTTCCTTTGTTTAGAGTAATTCCAATTTTTAATGTGTTATTTTAATGATATTATAGAAATGTATTATGATGAAAAAGAAATTTATCAATGTATAAGCGCTTCTTCTGAAATAATTTTCAATAACTGTATTTAAACTAATTACACTATAATTTTGTTATTTACCACCACAGATTTTAATATAAACATTATATAAACAATATATACCTAAAAGTCTATGTTTACGACAAATATAATATTTAGGTAAAACATGTTTTTTTACAATAATTTATATACACTTCAAATCTCAAAGGACTGATACATAGTTATTCTAAAAATCTAAATTTTTAATTTTCAATTATTTAAAAAAAAGTGTTTTAATGAAAATGTTAAATTTTGTTGCGTTTATTGAAATAATTTCAATTATAAATAAAGATTTGATATTTGTATGATTTCGCTTTTAATCTTCATATTCATAAATTATTATATCATAAATTGATACCTGTACAGTACATTTGTTGTTCATGAATTCAAAAGAATATATATAGAAAGTTAATAAATAAGGTAGTAAATTAGTTATTTAATTATACTAATTAAAATAATTACCTATATTATTTACGGCATGAATAGTGACGTGTGATGAAGGAAAGAGCTATGAAATAATAGCATTTTACAGCAAATAATAACTCTTCTAGAATTATTTTTCATATATTGCATGACATAATTATTCGGCAAAGTATAAACTATAACGTATATTAAAAATTCAGTTCACTACTGCAACTATCATAATCCAGTATATGGATTCAACAATATTCATTAGACAAATGTGTGGTGAAAGTACATTTAGTAAAATGTGTAAATATTGAATTATTACAATGTGAACGTAAACAATTAATAATTAAATGTCATTGAGTGATTGGAGTGAGTAGGTACGGTATATGTGAAATTGATAACTACATTAATTACATTTAAGGAAATCTTTGATACAAAGTGAAGCACTATAACAACCAATCAAAATGAATTAAAATTCATTACACTTTTTGTGGAAGATTTAATTAAAGGTTGTCCTTTAAATCTGGAGGAAAAATCCGGAGGAAAAACAGGATGAATAAATAACTAATTTTCAAGGTCGTCATTAAAACAAATAACCAAAATAAACAAACAATTTCAATTTAAAGAATGCCTAATAATTACTTAAAATAAGTTATAATAATTTTTTTGTATATTTCAGAATTAATTTAAATGTAGGCCTATGTATTTTGACCATTTTTATTGACATTCATTGTTTTTATAAATTAATTCCATTATTTTAAAATCTATTTTGTTTATTTTAGATACTTTTGCATTGACGACCTTGAAAAATAGGTTAAACTTTTTTGAAAATCTTTTAGAGAAGTTACATAAAGTCTATTGAATTCGTTTATTTGACATTTAAAAACAATTTAAATTGAGCCATTTTACAAAATTGAATTCAAAATTACAAATAGTGATATGAAATCAACACAACTTGTTACCAATTTTATAATATTCGATCAATGCGTGTTTCTTATAACAACTATTCATGTGCATGTC
Source organism: Coelogynopora nodosa (assembly GCA_034780555.1). NCBI lineage: Eukaryota > Metazoa > Platyhelminthes > Proseriata > Coelogynoporidae > Coelogynopora > Coelogynopora nodosa. The sequence goes on along the minus strand of JAUZND010014163.1, from coordinate 13,704 downwards.
ACAAAAACATTAAAAATTAACATTACATGATAGTAAAAGGCATACAGTTCAATTAGTGTGATGTTACAATATTAAATAACTGAGTTTTAATAGGTTTTAATCTAAATGTTAAAGACTTTTTTGTCATAGTTTGTTTTATTAAAAATTATTAAAATTAAAATAAATACAATATAGTTAGTGAAGAAGACACTAAAAAAAGAAAAATAACGCTATATAATCAAGATACACTGTTTAGCTCATTTAAATGAAAATAAAGCAAGTTAATTTCAGTCATAAAAATATAAATTATTTTGTAGAAAAGTCGCAGAAAAATTCGAACAATAAATTACAATGTGATAATCATTATATATATATATATATATATATATATATATATATATATTTGTATTGCTACATATATTTTTTAAATTTTTATTGTCGGTTATTATTTGGTGAAAGTTAGCCTAGTCGAAAAAAACATGCTGTATCCATTTCGAGCAAATAGGCCTACAACATAAATATTAATCGATATATTTACTTTCACTAATATAATTAACATGTATGTAAACTAATGTGTATTCTAACGTATACATTATATTGTCCATATTAATTAATTAATTAAATAACTATCTATTAATTGAAGCAAGGTAGATATTATAGAGACGGTTTATTGAACTAATGCAGCTAAAACAATTTAATGAACCATATAATGTATTGATGATGTACTAATAGTAATGTACCTACTACTGAAATATTACAACAATGAAAATTATATTTGCGATTTAAGACTACAAAAAGTAAGAAAAAACTATTTCAAAACTCAAAAAAGTCATAAGAAATATATAAATACGAACTTACATGCAATGCAAGTGTTTTTATATAAATTAAAAAATATTAATATCCAAAGAAACAGGTAATAGCAACCATCAATGTATAGGCGACATCAATAAGTATACTCCTCAGTAATAAACAGTGTTTTTCTCAGATATTATTATTGACATTATATTAATTGATAATTCATTTATATGTTTAAAAATATGCATTTTCTGAGTATAATGACTACATTATATATTATATATATATATACATTGTATACTATATAATAATTACATAATCACTACTACTACTATATTGACTACAAAAAAACTGACATCAAAGATGAATGCGACGAAAAAGTTATTCGTTCATTACTATATATTTTACGTATATATATTGGCTAAAATTACTATCATTTATACTTGCACAATTTGTATAGATCTATGACTTATACGTTTCTTACAAATAGACAGAAACTTAAACAATTACAAACATGTTTTTTACAGTAAAATCTATCAGTAAACGTATTTTTGAAATATTTATATTGAGTTTTTCTTACATCCCATGATTTATAGATATTGTCCATACACTACCCATACGCCTCGATATCAGCATGGAGTGTATTCATTGGTGGAGTCAAATATACTGGATATCGATCAGATCGATGACGTAACCGTTCGTTTGAGGTGAATCAGTATAGCAAGCAATACTTTGATATAATAATTAAATAACACAGAAATAGTCTGAAATTATACTGATGATAAATTTACGTAAAATATTAAAATTTATAAAACTATGTAGCCTACTTAGTAAATGAGTTATCAGTCTACAAAGCAGTTTTTATGGGGAAATATTAGTCAAAATAAAAAAATTATTGTAAAATATATTTGCATCTTCCTCATTTGCACTTTTTCCTATGAAAACAAATTTTCCTTATAAAACTAAAAAAACATCAAACAAAAAGGAAAGTGAGAATCAAAAAATAAAAGTAGAAGAAGAAGAATAAGAAGTGGGAATAAATACTTTTTTATCGTAAAATGCAAAGTAAAGTGGTCAGGTCAGAAGTTTACAACAATATTGATTGGTGAGCTGACTTATTTGAAATAGACGTCAAGGCCAAAAAAGGGTAAATATTTGTATTATCAAATTTATTTTTAATGTCCATAGCAGACTTATCAAATTTTAGAATACATTATTTGACAATCGATGACTCACACTAAATTGCCTCCCCTTATGAAAGATCCTGACTGTACCAACTTTAATGCAACTGCAGATTTGTTAATAGTTTACGTGTTTCTATTCGGTATGTGGTATACATAAGCATTATCGTTTACATTTTAGTTCATATCTGCTAAAAGACACATTTAATCAACAATAATTCAATATCGTCTTTACTTATTGGCAACAGAAAGACTCAAAAAGTCAAATTATTCCACTTTTGGTATAATTGGATATGAAATTATAATTATACAATATTCAGACGGTCCCATTTGAAAACTACTCAATATTTTGCAACTATTACACAATCAACGTATATAGCCTCTGTGAATCTACCGTAAGCCTAAATTACAAATTCATAGCTAAACATTTCCGAATACCATTTTCAAAACCGACATATTTTCGTAAATTTGACTTCCTATTATAATTCTTCATCCCATTAACGGCCCTTAAATTTTAACCGATTCAGTTGAAATGTTTAGCATATATATCGGTTATGTACAGGACACGATAAAAATTATATTTATGCCTAGTAACGGTGTTGCTAAGTGGAAATGTGTTGCTTCGTTGGATTGTCGTTGTAGCTACAAATGAAATACTAAATATATTAGTTTAGTTAATTTAGTATGTGTGGACTTCAACGACAATATGAATTAAGTGCTTTGTTTTGTTACATTTAATCAATATATGTTTTTTGCTATTCTTATAAGTTACTTAGGTTGCTATTACTAACTTGGTTACTATTTTTTGATACTCTATTTACTTGTTGTTGCAATTTTGTACCGGTATATTTATTTACATTTATTCTAAATTCCTAATAAATCAAATATATTCTATCCTCATCCTATATTAATAGAAAATAGGCATCCCTCTAATGCATCTTCGATTATTTATCAGCTAGTAAGATAAATACTTTTTAACACATACCGCCACATTTAAACGTCTAATAATTCATTTAATGTTACCATAATATATCACATTCAAATTCTATAATAGAAAATATGTGATGTATATGAACCTGTCATTTATAACATAAACGTCTAACTGAAACATGATAGAGCTTTGCGTTTTTAAATATATATATTTTTAAATCCTTTTATCTGCGGAGATGTATATATTGACAAACTTAATTAAATCGTTAAAAGTTAAGTGTGATGCACATAAAGTGAAGATTGTCTTCTTTTCAAAATTTTAGTTCAGTCACAAATTTTACAATATTTTGGATACTAGTACCTATATAATTTGATATGTATACGAAATGGAAAAACATAAATTAATTCCTGCAGCGGAAGGAAATTTAGGCAATAATGTCTATACGTAGAAACACAAATTATTAAAACTGAATAATCTCATTTATTAAATTCTGCAAAACAATTTTTTTGTTAAATATGCATTATGAAATCTGGCGGTATCTCACAGATAGAATATTTAACAGATATAACTCAAGACATCTAAACATGACTCTGTTTAAATATTTGCTAATGCACTCAGCTTTTTTAATATACAATTTTTGAAAAATAATCTCTATCCTCTGGGAAGCATTTCGATCACAAATAAAAAAATTTCTGTAATAACTACACGATTATCTTCGAAATTCTCCAACAAAATTTACACTTTTTGAATTTTAAAATTAACTCTTTCATTTAATGGAAACTTAAAAAACTTTATAAAAAACTTTTACAATATTAGTTTATTAAAAAACCCTATTTCATTTTTTAAGCAATAAATATTTCAATGAAATTAAGAAAAATAAGTAACATTCATTGATGTAGAAAATCAATAATATTCATTGATGTAGATAATCAATAATATTCATTGATGTAGAAAATCAATAATATTCATTGATGTAGAAAATCAATAATATTAATTGATGTAGAAAATCAGTTATATTCATTGCTGTAGAAAATCAGTTATATTCATTGCTGTAGAAAATAAGTTATATTCATTTATGTACTTTATCTAATGCATTTATATACGTTGAAAAATATGCACTTTGTTCTGAGTTCTAATAACTACATTTTTGTTTATGTAAATAGTATTTCCGTGGTCTAATAGATTTTTTGCAAATTTTAATATGTTATTTTAATGATCTCATTATATAACTTTTAATTACTATCAGGGGCTCAACCCGCGGGGGGTAGAGAGGTGCGACCTACCCGTCCTTTCGGGTAGTGGCGCTCCCTAGTGGCGCCCATAACTTTATCACTTAACGCAAGATTATTAGCCAAGCAAATTACCCATTACTACCTCCCTTTCAAAATGTCTGGTTGCGCAACTGATTAATGTAAAAAAATATGTTTTTTTTTCTTTTAGGTTCTATTATTCTTCACTTAGATCGTTTGGACTTTTATATACATAAGAATGGTTAGTTTTATTGACTTGTATGAACTAATTTATCAATAAAGAGTGCTTTTTCTTAAATAATTTAATTTAAAATAATACTGATGAATATCAGTATATCATTAAATGTTATTTGCTGAATGTTAGTTATTATTATTATAATTCCGAGTTATACAACTTTGATGCCGTAAGCTTACAGTGAAACGTAAATGGAACCAAAAGTCTAGACTGCTGAAGGGAATTCACAAGTATACATTTTGTCATTTATTATGATCAAGCGATTGAATAACTGGGTGGCTTAAAATGGACGCCTGGCTATTGAAAAAAGTGACGATCCTATTCTTTACGCAGCAATCACACATTTTGAGAGTCGGGTTAACAAGGCACTCAACTCAACATCGAATATACCTCTTGCTGTTCGACCAACCTATAATTCGCAAAACATTGCATGACTCAAACTATCTCAGGACTTCAGTGCTTACGACTAGGATGGAAAAAATGGTGCTGGGTGCCTTGAAGTTACGATTTCGGACAATATCAATTGGTCATTCGTGCAACCAACCTCTATAAAGGACAACACAGTGAGACGCCCTATAAACACAATGTCCTATTCAAGGTCTACCTGCTGCGATTTCTCAAAAGTGAGTCCGAGTGCGCTTTCAAAAATAGGAAATAGGAGTCTTATTCAATCGCTTGATCATAATAGATGACAAAATGTATACTTGTGAATTCCCTTCAGCAGTCCGGATTGATTGAAAATAATGACGCGTAATATTGGCCTTGTCCGTACCAGTCTTGACAACTTGACCGATCTTGATAGCGACATCATCTACAATGTAAATATCTTGTGAAATCAGTAGCGTTAATGAATAGCTTTTGCCATTAGATGAAGATTAAATAATATAGCGACTTGGAAAGTGTAGACGAAAGCGCGCGAATACAACGGTTCGTGGCAAGAGTTGGAAGTGGAAAGAATTTTAACTACAATAGCTTCTCTATTTATACTATTTTTGACTTGTAAAAAATATATTATGCGGGAGGGTAGGAGGAGGGATCAAAGGTCAATGGTGAGGCCGAATCGATCCTTCCTATACTACTGAAGATAACAACTTACATTGAAACTTGTTTTAAAATCTTAGACAGAAGTTACAATGTCAATTGAATAAAATTATATTTTTTTGTAAACAGATTGTAAATTAATTGAACAATTTTACCAATTGGAATAAATATTTCAAATAATAATAGTTAACAACAACTTTTTTATTCGAAAATAAAAATAACAAGTCAATACCATTGTTTCCTATATGGATATTATCTGATCAATGTGTATTAATTATATCCAATTGACATGCGCATGTCACTAAAATACATAACATGAGTTCATAAAATTGAAACATATTTATTCGCTTTTAAATTCTCCCCTGCGCGTCATATACCGAGCAAAGTAATTCTTTGTGTAAGCAAACCGCGCATACCGTAGGAAATATTATCTTAACAAATTCTGTTAATTTTTAATAATAACAAAATTTTAATGACCAAAAGAGAAGCTGTTTTGTTCCGCGGCTTCCCGTTTAGCCTATTCCAGAATGCGTGTTATTTAACCGCGTGGACAAAGCTATAAAATATAAGACGTGACTTAGGGGGAAAGGTTCCATTACATAATCTATTTATGATTGTGTTTCAGATTTGAAATATAACACACATAGTAACGCAATAAATCATTTTGTTTCAGTAATCAAAATGTGTTTTTATTTCACATTCGTATAAAAAAAAGTAATCCTAATTTTGACAAGATTATTAATACACGCTAATTTTGTTGTTAATCTTCAACTCGTGGTTTCAGTTTCGTTTTAGCCAATGCGATGTTGTCTCTGTAGGAATCACTATACCGGGCAACCATCATCACAAAGTAACACATTGCTTGCTATTTTGTCTTTTTTACATAAATAATAAACTGTAATAAATAACTACCGCAACGTAAAAATCAAAACTTTAAAAAATAATTTCTTCATGTACACGTTCTTTTTTAATTAAAATAATGATAAAATATTGTTATTTTAATAATTAATGATTTAATATAGTCGAAAAATAGCTTTTCTTAAATTTCTATTATAATTATTTATATACGTGTATAATAAGTTATGACCTACAGATTTTAAATACTTAGCAATGTAGATTCATCCATACAGTCATCTTCAGATTACCTTGTGAAATGAAATATTATACAGAGACAAAGTTTGTGTCAAAATGTGAGCCTCAACGTATCTAAGAGGAAATTTTCTGTGATAGCTTCGAAAGTAGGTCAAATAATATGATACTATCGCAAAATAAAACTTTATCTTAGATACATCGAGACCAACATTTTACACAAATTTGTCTCAATACAATTTTCCGTTCCCAAAGTAAATCTGAGGAAAAGGTGCATATGTATTAAATACAATATGACTACAATGTTGACTTCTTGAATTGTGGAATATAACAATAGAAAATTTTGATTTCGACTTAAATTTGAATTTAAACTTATTTAAACGCGAAATACATATATGAAACCTGAATTATATTAAACTAAATTCAATAAATATTTGCTAGATATGCCATTTTTTACAGGCATTTATTTGATGCTGTTCAAAAGTAAAATAAATTATGCTTATTTCAGCATTATCTTAGATAAAAATATGTTGCACATAAATTAATTATAGCAATATTAGATTACTACTACTGGAGTAATCACAATATCTCTATAATATATTTAACTATTTATATTTTGATATAAGGCAAAATTTGAACCGTATTATTAAATAATTTTCATAAAATTCTAATACATATGTATGTCGTAGAGTACATGATTAAAGTATGAAAGTAATAAAACTCTTTGTATTAAAAGTACGTATTCATATATTACTATATTTACATTGTTAGAATTTTTTTAATATATATATATATTAAAAAAAAAAAAAATTATTAAAAAAATCATGTTTTGCGTATAAAACTGTCGTTGCTGCTAATCTAAATAAATGCAGAAAACAAAAATATATCAGGAGTGGTGAATATAACTTGACCGAATTTTAAAATTAATACCAAACTCGTTGATATAAAAGTTCAAATATGTTTTTATCGTAAAACATGTGAGAATTTATTTGGTAGTTGATTAAGTACTATAGAATTTCGAAACTCCCGGAAATTGTCACATATTATTGTATAAAATTAATTTAAGCATCTACTTCAGTATTTCAAGGTGTTTGATGAAATTATAGGAAGACCTACTATATTTCAGGAATCCCTATTCAAATGTATTCCCCTCTTGGCTGCATCAATAATTGGAGTCGTTCCTTTGAATGTACTGAAGGTTTCAGTCAATCGATCCGTTATTTTATATTGTAGGCCTACTAATATATTGCACAAACATTAAAATAATATTTAATTAAATCTAAATTTTTGAAAGCAATACATTCAATATTTTTGTTATTTTCTGAAATAAACGACTTATTTTTAAATAATATTTTAGTTGTGTTATAAACATTATAATTCAACAAAAACATATATTTTGCTAGCATTGTTCCGACCTAGAACAATGAGATTTTTATAAAGTAAACAATATTTCCTCACTTTTCCCTTCTACCCACAAACCTCCTACGCCCTAACATTATGAGTAATTGAGTTGGTGAAGCTGTAAAAGATATACATATTAATTTGTTTTCTTTTTTTATATTAATTTATTTATACATTTTTCACTAACGTTCTAGTAATATTTTAATAAAATGTTTCTTGTACTTTAACACAACATTATTTTGTAATAATGATTATGCAAGTTCAACTAATTTATTATTAAAATGGTATTGTATAAAATATGGCTCATATTATACATATAATAAAACACGTTTATTTAATTTGCTTAATGCTAAACCCCCATACGTATAGTCGAATATTGATGTTTTAAGTTTTACTAGAATCTTTCACTGAGTCTTAAATTTAATTTTAACTGATTTTATTAAAACGGATACAGAATTATAGGCTATGACCTGTAACAACTAAATTATTTATTAACAATACTCTAGATTTTCATTTAATAAATTATTAGAAGTGGTATGGGAATGGTGACTTCTGGATCATGACTCATTGCCCCTTACCCCCCTAACCCCAAAATATTTTCTTTGCAATTTCTATGACTTCCTGTTCCGATTTCAACAAGGTCAAAAAGGGGGTATGAGTCAGGAGCCAGATGTCATTATTCCCATATTACTGTTAGTATTTTTTCTATATATAATACATATATATTAAATAAGTACGATCTATTTTTATTATTGTGTTATGTAACAAGTATTTTACGTCAATTACTAAAAAGCTCATTTATAAAATGCACAAGGATTAATTAGTAAAAGTATGCAGTTTATATCTATCATGCATAAACTATTGTAATGTTATCCAGTGTAAAATTTAATATTTAGTAATAATCTCTAAATTTACAGTTTTATAATCAAGTTTTTTTACAAATAAAGTTATTTATAAACGTTAAAATTGTTGATGTACTCTTTTTAAATATTCTTCAACATATTTTATATTTATAATCTTGAAATAACTCTTTGATTATAATCATAGACATATGCAATATCATTATTGGACAGAGATCAGGTCACCATCTGCTACATACTTTATCATAATATATTATATTATTGTTAGTATATTTTGGATCTGTTTTAGTTACCCTATGCGGTATTATTGATTATCATAAATATGCAAAGACAGACAATTAACTTGGTATAATGACTTACTAACGCTTACAATAAATGCAACAAGAGTATTCAGTACTCAGTAGTTCTTTCTCTTGTACAAATAGTATCTTAATAGTATTGTGTCATTATTTCATTCCAAATACTTATTCAGGAGTGTATATTTGGTGAGATTGTATTAACTATTCGTCTGTTTGATTTGTATGTTATTATTATGTTTATATTGTTAGTTCCAGATCCAAACATTTTTGTCAGACAATAAACTCTTGCACAAAAACAAATCGTTCCCCTTTAATTATTATATATACTTTTCTTATATTACTTATATTAACTTTTCAGTAAAATCTCGTAAAATATTAAATCAATTATAATAAAACTCTGTTAAAAAATATAAACCATATTAATAGAACCCTAGCTATAAATTAACACTGTAATATTTGCATAATTATTGTTATCTATCATAAAGTCTTAGTATAAAGATGGTATATACTTTTTAAGATGTTAAGCATATTAAGTCTATATTTATTACAAAATCAGTATATTTAAAATGATATACATTACATACAAAATATATACAATTATATACAAACATTATATACATATTAGTAATATTATATTAAGGTTTATTTACATTTTAATTATTTTACTATTTCATACAAATATGTTAGTTAATAATATATAACACATATTTCTAACTATTTATAAATACTAACTATACATTTTTATAATAATGTAACAAGTACGCATTCGAATGGGGTGATCATGTATTGTTAGTGCCCTGAAATATAACTATGCCTAATACTGTACACAATAAAGGACCCCAACGAATATGGGGCCGGGGGAGCATGGCCCCCTCAATATTTTTGGCCCAACAAATTTTGTTGCATTAGAGATTTTACATTTAAATGCCATTTATTCCCTCTCTCCCCTTATCCAATTGATTTTAGATGCCTCATAGAGTAATTTTACATCATAAATGTAAATATTGTCAGTGATTCTTCTGTAAGTTTGCCCCCCCAAATTAATAATCGTGTCTAGGTCCCTGAAAAGGCATAACATTATACAATATAATAAAATTTAAATAATTACATTTAATTTATAATTCAAAGTTCTGCTTCGGAAGCGTTTCCGAAACAGTTTAGATAAGTTCTTGAATTAGCTCAGGAATTGTTTAAATCTTATAACATAATAGTTCCTAAGTCGCAGAAGATCCACCGTTGATAAAGTTATGCCATATAGGCTACTGTCAGATTTACAAAGTGGATAAATATTTTCACATACAAAGTGCATAGTATACTATTCATTTTCCCACATATTTTCTGTCATTCAACCAGAAAATGATAAGTAGGCCTACAGTAATTGATAAATGATAAATAATGGATGAATACGTGATATTCGTAGAAATAACTAATAAAGCACTGGTGAATGAATAGAAACGCAAGACAAATAAACAATAATTGAAACTAAGTAAATATACAACACTTTCGTCGTGTTAGTGAAGAAGTCAATTTTGTGGTCATGAAAATAGAAGCAATATATAAAACAAAAGTGTTATCGAATAAAAAAATAAGGACAATATATCATTTGTGTTCGAAGTTTTACCGCATTTAGTGGTAAACATTAAAAAAAAGTTAGTAACAATTCCTAAAAGAGCAAAGATTTATAAAAGTCAGTAATGTTTGATTGGCTAACATTATTTACATAACACGCGTGTCATCTTCATCAAGGATGAATTTTGTTCCAATCTTTAAATGTTCCATTTTTTTGCTACTTATAGAAATATTGAACACAACAAGCGGGTTATACTTACATAGTGTCTATATGACCAAGTCAAACAATTTATTTGATACGTACTATATTATAAACTTTTAATCAAAAAGCGTTGCAAAAATATATTTTTGGGTTCTTTTCTATATGTGGAAAGTCAGCTTGCAGAACTTGTTACTAGATAGATTGCGCCAATACATTAATGGGCTTTTCAAATTAAATACGTTGCAAATAAAATAATGCAACTAAATTGACATTGCTTTCATTCGCTGATTTCGTTGATATCCATTTTTAGGAACCAGGAACCAACGAATTTAAAAATGTAACATTGAAAAGATAAACAAAATGTAGTTTCAATCCACCAGTTTTATAGATTTCATTAACATTATCAATATTACATTCCTTTCGCGAATCAAAAATACAATCATAAAATATAGATAATTTATTGTATGGTTTTATATAATTCAACAATATCTGTCAATAAAATATTGCTTGACAATATTGTTGGGTATTATAGCAAGGTATTATAAAGAGTAAATTTATAATTAATTTGTTTAAATAAGTACTTTAAATAACTTTTAGTTTTATTTAAACGGACGTGTGTAAATGAAGTTTTGATGGCAAAACGTACATTAAAAAGTATGTTACAACTAGTTTAAGCGAATATAATGGAATTATTTGATATGTTAAATAAGAGGTTACAGCATATTTTTGTTTTTTGTATTAAAAATTTAAAGAAATGACTTGAGTTGTAGTTCCTAGTTTTTTTATTGTATGGTTTCAATTGTGGTATGGTTAATTATATGGGTTGCACTGTCTCCAATATATTTAACGATAAATGAAAGTTTTTTAGGGCCATAAATATCGGAAAATATGCATAGATGTCTTTATAATATAATCTTTAAATATTAATGCTTACAATTGGTACTATTTTCAATTAAATTTTAAATATATTCTTGATGTGTAGGTATATAATATATAGATGTTTTTCTTTGTGCAATTGGTTATATTGGATTTATTTTCACTCTATAGGAAGGTTTCGCCCCTCAGGTCCTGGATTTACCCATTATAATGTTATACTTATAGATCTAAGGGCTATCATTTACTTTACCACTCAAATTGTCAAAATGATTTTTTTTTCTCCAAATGTTAATAGTGATTACACAAGCGGATACTGTTTTGTTACTGAGACTATGAACTTTTCAAAAGGCTTTCTACCACCACTAGAGAAGGTATCATTTCTTCACTGCCACATGAAGTGGTTTACATGTGACTGAAATAGGTGTCTCAATGTGCCATGCATATCATGAAGCTTGCTTTTTGCATGCGACCAGAAGCCCTCAATGGTATTTATGTGAATGTCATTGACAGCAGGATTAACAAAATGATGTTGGTGATTGATCACAGTAAGTGCTTAACCTAGTTCCATTTTGGTAATACCTCCATATGATTATGAAGCCCATCCATCAGAATAAATATGGTTGCTGAGAGAAATGTTGTCCGAGATAAGTGGCAATAACATTAACAGTAACACATTTGCTGTACAATGTGGAACTTAAATAATGAATGCATTATGTCAATGTGGATTGTCTTATTCTATGCCACCAAAACACCAGTGCCCATGCAACTCTAGCACATTTACGATGAAAATAGTAACTTTCATTAATTTCAACTATTTTTGGTTGTCTGTTGTTTGTGAGACCACCAATCTCAATTGGATGATGGTCCAACCAAGTAGTGCACACATCTTGGTGGAAATTGCACCAGTCAACAACAGTTTTGCCAGTGCAGCCAACTTCTTTAGCTATTGCATGACAAGCCAAGTCCTTTGACCAAAAGTATGTACAGTCAAGCAGCTGTTGTAGAGATAGGTGACTTTTTTAAAAGAAGCTGTCAATGCAGATTGTCTTTGTATGTTAACAAGGGCTACACTTCCACCGGAATCCATCAATAGAATTAGATTCTGCATGTCAAGAAAATGAGCAGAGTTCATTAAAATTTGGACACATGTATGAATTTTTCACTAAACAATGTGCAGCTAAGCAATGAAGAGCACTTTCATGATGGCAGTTTGAATAGCTAATTCCCTGTGAGTTGTAATGACAACTCACAAAATATACAAAATGAAAAATTTATCAAATGTTACAAACCTCAACAGATCTCTTTGAAATTTTGCAGATATAACCATACCAATAGTACACATAAAAAGTAGTTAAGAATAAGATATTGAATAACATTACATTTTTTCCACTATACCATAAATTGCATATATTTGTATAAAAATCACATAAAATGACTATTTTGTACAACTAAAATCTCAGATGAAAGTAATAGAAAAATTCAAACACACAATCCTAACTAACTTTTGTTTAGAACCACAATTTTAGCATCAGGAAAACAATAATAATCTGTAACTAATAAGTATAAACAGGTTAGGTATTTATTATATTAAAAAAATTAAGCATCATTCTTTGATCATTAGAACCACCCACCCCTTTAGTGTTGGCCTACATTAGTTTAGATGACTTTGGTTATTACCTCAACCCCTTAGTTAAAAAATATACTGGTATTCTTTTGGTTTATGATGACTTATATTTGGTGATCATTTTGGTTAAAAAATACTATAATAATTATTATATTAGTGAAAAAATATGATATTAATATTAACAATTGTTAAAATGTTATTATATTACAAATTTTGTTAATTTTGATTATTATTGATTAATATCATATTTTTTATTTTAAAACTAAAATTAACCAATTAAACCCAGGTATCAAATAAAAAATCCATTCAGTATTACGGCTATTGTAATGCTATTGATCGAATTAGTGTAGGAAATACCGATGGACAGTTATA
>JAUZND010014152.1:0-27829 GCA_034780555.1 Coelogynopora nodosa | reverse complement strand
ATAATACACTATGATGTATTTTTTCAAAACGATAAAAAATAAATAATTAATTTTCTAATCAAACTTTAGTCAGATGTCTATTTAGTAACAAAGATGTTCTACTTATAATGCAATAGATTTGGGAAGTAGGGATAATGTGAAAACAACTATTTTCAGACATATTAGTTTTCAATAGTTAAAAGTTTTTGGAACGTCTTTACATTGGCGAATTAAATAATCACATTATACATTCTTTAAATTATGCTGAAAATTAGAAAAATAATAATAGAAGTCGTTATTTGAATGTATAATTTATTCATTGTAAAAAAATTCTAAGAAATTTAAGTATATTTTAAAATGGCTGTTAATTATAATGATGTGCTTAATTATAGGCATACAATTTATACTGTAAAAAACGGAAATTATCAGTATAAAAAAAGAGTATATTCGAGTATGACCAAAAAGCGAGTATATTAGCAAGTTTTGAGCGTCTGCGGCCACCCTATTTAATGAACAATATATGAAAAATAAATTGAGAAATTATAATTATAATTATATTGAGAAAATATATGAGAAATCAAATAATGAAACTAAATTCCATAACTAAATATGAAAACAAGCGTTGGGACGATGACTAATTTAGGAAATACAATTATTTGAGATATTTAGAAAAACACATATTAACTTTTGAAGTTAATTTAATACTAAAATGAGTAGCCTACAATACATTGATTTATTCATGAAGTGTTTAGAATTTGTATTATTTCATAATGCATATACAAAATATTAAATATATATTTAATATTTTGCAATGGTTATATATTTCATTTTTACAAAAACATAAACATCTAAATTAATTGTTATACAATTATTCCTCTATTGATAATTTGTTTATTTTAATAAAATATTGTCATATCGTTTTGACTAAAAAAGTTTATAACTAGATATTAGTCTACGTCCCATGTATATAACAGAACAGAAGCAAGTATACCCTAAGTAGAAAACATTTGGCTGAAATTAAACATGAATATGAATCTTTAGTTTGAGATAAGTTGAAGATTTGAGGAAAAATAACCCACACAGTAACTAGATAAATAAATAAAATCTACAGACAAAATAGATGGAAAATATACTTACAACAAGAAGCATGAAAATAGGGCAGAATGCCCTCTCCTAAATTTTTCTGTGGCTCCCAAGTTGACTCTTCACTGCAAATTCATATAGTATTATAAATAAATTGTTATATGCATTATATATATATTTATAAAAACCTTTACAGGGTAAATTAAATAAAATATAATTATGTGATATTTTATATATTGTACCAAACCAAATAATTTTTTTAACTACCATATTTAACTACCATAATATAAAATACATATATATATATATATTAATACAAGTTTAGAAGATCACATTTTAATAAAAACTTACTCAGAAAAGCCAGTCCATTTTACAAGATACATTTTTTTCCTTTTCCTTGTCTTACAAGTAATGATTCATTCTACTTGATACTCCATTTCTCTAAAAACAAAACATATATAAATAGATTTACAAAACATGATATACTATACATAGAGAAACATTTTCATTTAATTGATATATGAATAAATACAAATACACATCTTGTTTATAATACATAATTAAATTATAATAGTAGATTTTGGAGATGAGCCACACATCCTGATTGAAGAAGTTTGAAAAATATGAAAGTCTGGTTTTTGTATAATAAAAAATAGTGACAAGAGATTATCACAATTCTATATAAACTTTTAAATAAAATTTGCATGACTATTCTGGAATACCTATGGAATATTTATTAGAACAGCCTTAACTAAGTAAATTAAAGTAGTTGAAAAAAGCTACAGTTAAATATAAGAAAATTATAAAATAAAAATATAAATACATATTGTAGTGTTTTCAACATTGAATTTTAAGTTAAAAAAATTACTGTAACATTTATTTAGAGTTGTCTGTGGTATAGCATATATATCTTTGTGTATAACAAAAAATGGTCACTGTCTAAATAACTGTTATAACCGAAGCCTCTAAGCTTACATTTTTAAATCAGTGAAATATTTTCTAAAAAAGGACATTATCTCAATAATTATGAAACTGCTGCTTTTAGCAAATATTTTAAACTATGGACCAATTGTACATTTACAATAAAATGTTAGCATACAAACATAGAAATAGAAGGGGGTAGAAGTGTGACTCATGTAAACAAAGCCATGTGCTTTTTATTGTCAGAGATAATTTCCCTGGATCCTCAGCAGAAAAAACAGTTGACATATGCTTGTCTATATAATGTTAGCCTAAAATAAGGATAGTTTCATTGACACCTGTGAACTTAATTATGTATTATTAAAACATCCAGTGCTCTTCTATAAATAATTTATATATAATAATAATCATTGCTATATTGAATTATATAAAATAGTAAAATAATAGATAGGAAGTCTTTTTTATATTTTCAATTGGCTGCCTTAAAATAATATATTTGAAATTATAAAATCAATACCTATGTAAAAAATTAACATATGTATTAGGCAAAATAAAGCAATTAATATTGGTTAATCAAACAAGAATTTCCATAATAGTAATGTTTCATATATTTAGTATTATAATGTATACAAGGACAGAATATATGCATAGTTTTTTAAATACATAAGTACTATAAACAAAAATGAATTCACACTTTACTTTTGTGTTAGTAAAGGTACATAAGAAAAAGAATTTTCAGCTGATCCTCTAGCTTCAAGTAGCTCAGTTGGTCTATCAGTTGAAAGTTTACTGTCAATAATTGGTACACCTAACAAATGTGGAAGTCCAAATTCTCAAATGAAATTTAGATTACAAAACCCTAAATTGAACCTTTATGAAATTAGTAGCTTTTAAATAGTTAGAATTCCCTATTTGAATATTTACTATTAACTGTTTTTAAACTATTTGAATATTTATTATTTAATAGTTAATAGTCTTTTATGAAACTGGCCCCTGGTGTATATCTTGATGTGCAGAGTGGTCCATCCATATTTGCACAACAGGACATTGGCATGATTTATAAATCATGTTTCAATAAATTACTGGAAAATATACATTATTATATTTATTTAAAAAAAGTCAATGCACCAAAGAGAAAGAATGTGCTGTAGAATAACAGCAATATATACTGTACAAATATACTCACCAAGAAATAGTACCATTTACTTTATATTTTATGCTTGAAACCTCATATTGAATTATTAACAATATTAAAGGTATTATTATTATGCAGGTAAAAAATATTTTTTTATAAAAAAAATAGCAAAGTGACAGAGAGGGCCTTATTATACACAGCAAAAAGCACTAGGCAGTATGGACAATCATATATACTAGACAGCTAATAACTTATTTTTTCTCCTGGTATCCGGGATTTGTTAAATGTATTCTACACAAAAAGAGTGATCACTTTTGTGAAGTATATTATATATAGCTGTGTTAGTCACACTTCTACACCCTTCTATTTCTATGCATAAAAATTGTACTATGAGAAAATTGTAGACGGAAATTATAATATTTCATAGAAAAATAATTTTGATTAAGTTCTAATGACTTGTATAATAGGGAAAGTATAGGTATTGATTAGATATTATAAATTCATTTGTAAATAGTTCAATGAAAGTATATTTTGGTCAACAAAAGTATTAATGTAAATGTCAAGACCAAGTTTAATAAATGTAATAGATAAATATTATTGTGTAAAATCATCCATTTCCCTTAGTGAAGGTACACCTGTATTGATAAATGTTATTGAGAATCAAACTAAAATGCCTTCTAGCTTCAGGATTAAAGGCAGAAACATTAACCATTCAGCCACCACTCTCCTTAAGCATCAATATTTATTTGATGCTAAATTGATAAAATAGAAAGAAAAAACATAAAACTTTTGTGCATTCTGTAGATTTTTTATCTAAATATGATTATGAAAGAATGTCTAAACAGTAATTATAGTACATAATTATATCACAAACAGCTATACAGGCCCATAGCCAGGCATGAGACAGTTGAGGCAACTGCCTCATTGCTTTTTGCGAAGCAGCATTCTTTATGCCACCAATAAAAAATAGACTTAATGGCCTTGCCCTCACATATGTTCACAGAAATTCAGATTTTGTAAAAATTGGAGCTAATTGACATTTTAAAGAAATGGGATGCTACTCTGAACAGACAAATTAATTTGGCTTTTGAATAGCTTTATTACAAAATGTTAACTATATATATCAGAATACCTTATTACCTATGTCATTTTAATTTCTGTTTTAGACATGTTCTAGTCTGTTTCATGTCATTCTAATTTATGTTTTAGTAAATTATAACATTATATCTTTTGGTGCCTATTTTTGTTTTGCCTAGTTGGTTTTGAAATCCTGGCTATGGACCTGAACCTGAGCCCGAGGCTGCATGGAGCTAGATATTTCCTGTGATATAATAGTATAACTAAGGCTCTATTTCACTGTTTTCATTAAAAAAAGCAGTGAAGGGTATATTGGAAGTAGCATTGCATTTTTAATTATTTTATGAGCCAAATATAAATAATGCCCAAATATTCATTGACATTATTATACTTAGTCATATAGTATACAATATACATATAATATTAATATATATACACAAAATCGAAAAAGCATATATTTATTGTGACTTCTTTTTTATGACTTGTTTCAATAAAAGGGGAGGGAGGGGGGTGATTTAATAGTAGTGCCACTTACTTTGCTATTTTAAAATATTATTTTTATTTAAAACTTTTAATAAATATATTTTAGTATTCATTTATTATTTATCTATAATTAAATGAACAATTTAAATGCACTGAAAGGTATAATACACAACATATTTAATATAATTTATGAATATGGATAAGAACGCATTTTTATATTTAATACATCTTAATGATATATTATATTATAACAAAATTCAATAAGACTTTTTTTTAAACTTTTGTTAGTGAATGTATGGAAAATTAACAAAATAAACATCTTTAATTATTTATAAGATAGAAATAATCAAATTTTTAGTTTTATAAAAATGTACAACAACAAAGTACGATTAAATAATATATGCATGAATTTTCTTACTGAAACTTACTCAACAAATTACGGTAATATATAAAAGAAATAAACTTCAATAAGGGCGCGTTAATTTGCAATAAGTAGTTTTTGTTTTAGTTAAACATAAATAGAGTCCCATTTAGATAGATTTTATACAGTTACTTAAAAATGTGGTGTACGTTAAATTTTAAATACTAGTTATTTAAAAACAATAAATTAATTTAATAATTCTACATATTAAAAAATAAATATTCGGTAAGTATCGCCAAAAAATTTACTTTAATAATGGCGAAAAGGGCAAAAAATTCTGATAGCTTTATTAAATGCTTTTAAAAGAAAAATATATACCATATCATTCAATATATAAATACCCTTTCGAATATCTTGTCAAATATTTCTTCAATGGTTTGGTTAAGATTATATAAACAATTAAAAAATTAATCAAGCCCTCAATTTATATCTTAGTGGGACAGTCCCATTAAGTTGTCGCATTTGGATACGATGTCCCGTTTAGATGGCTCAGAAAAGCACAAATGTCTCATTAGATATACAAAAGGCGAACAACTAGTAATTGACTACGGTTGAGATGGAAGTGTAGTTGGTGTTGAGATTGTAAGAGGTGAGAGTGTTTTGGATTGGATTGAAATCTTTTTCTTTTCCGATAATTTTTCTGATATCGAACCATATCTTTTTTGCACAATTCTTAGTATATAGATTCTTTGGATTATTTGTATGGTGTTCGACTAATACCTTTGCAACTTCTGAACTAATTTTGTTGGCTTTTTGTATTCTACATTGTACTTTTGCGCATGAACCTTTTTACTCTAGTAGGTTTGTCAATAATCTGAAGAAGGTTGTACTTTCAGTGATAGAATCATTGTCCAGAGTGTTAACGTCGCCCGCTAAGATAATTTTATGTGTGAAATAATTGTCCTTTAAATATTCGGTTGCTGATTCTAACTATATAGAAAAAATAATTCATTTCTTATAGTCTGGCTTTGGAGGGTGACAGAGAGCGCCTATAGTGAAAGGTTAGTCGTTGAACAAGATTTGTACCCAGAGAATTTCGATTTCTGATTTCGTTGTGGATATTAGAGTGCTCTAAATGTTTTGTTTGATTGCAATGGCAACTCCAACCCTTTCTTAAAAAGTCGGTCTTGCCGATATAGGTGGTAACCATCGATTGTATGCGTGTTCTAATTATGGATTTTTTTAAAGTGACTTTCGGAAATGATTGCGACATCGATATTGAATGTGATTAGATTACAATGGGATTGTTCATGTACGTGAGGCTTGATTACTGGGGAAGCAGAATTGATCACGAAGTAATTAGGATGAGTGACTGGTTTTCCTTGTTTTGATTTGGCTGCTTGTGAAGAGGAACATTAATATTATGCCATTTAGCAAAGGAAGGAATCTGAGTGGTTGAATGGGTAACGCGGTAGTCTTCAGCGGTTTGTCTATGATAGCACCATAGTGTTTATTGCGGTGTATCACCTCAGTAAATAGATTAGATGGAAGATTACGCAGTGCCTTTGATTCCTTTGGTGTTGGTTGAATGGATATAACAAATGACATTTGGTTGGGTATTAGGGCGTCACAGTGTACATTGCGGTAAAAAACTGTTAACGGGGGCTGTCAGTGGTTTAAACAGGATTGATTTGGGTGAATGAACGGAGGTCGGAGTAAATCATTAATATTTTTGAGAGCGTTAGCTAGTCGTAGCGGATAAGATCTCCAAGAGCGATGTTGTATAGCCTATTCTCTAATTCAAATACATCTGGAATTGAGATGATAGATTCTCACCTGGACAGAACAAGGAGCAGTTGTAGAAGTTTAAATAATGTTCCTCACTGGCGTAGTCAAGAAGTTCAATAATAGTAATGTTCTGTCTTAAGAAGTATAGATAACATTTTAGACTGTTAAGAAAACAGTGGTCATCCCCAGCAAAACGAAAAATATAAAAGTTTGTGGAATTAACACTTACGTTGTATATATGTTATAAGTTTTGCAGTATTATAGCTGACCCATGAAGGGTTGTTAGTGTTCTAGGGTGCACATGTCTTTCTTTATTGAAGGAAACTTGCGCACTTTGAAAATACTCCTAAAGATATTTTTAATGCAATTGCAGCCTTCGTCATGTTGTGCTTCCCAGAAAAATGTTCTGGACCGCACCTGGTTATATATATATATGCAACTTTATAAGACAGTATATTATTCAATCCATTGTAGAAATGGATATGCTCAATGGTTCTATACTTTCTATGGTTTAATCATGTTATCGATTTTTGTATATTGTTGTGTTGTGTATGTTATAATAATT
Source organism: Coelogynopora nodosa (assembly GCA_034780555.1). Lineage (NCBI taxonomy): Eukaryota > Metazoa > Platyhelminthes > Proseriata > Coelogynoporidae > Coelogynopora > Coelogynopora nodosa. The sequence goes on along the minus strand of JAUZND010014152.1, from coordinate 20,437 downwards.
ACACATATTATATAGCCAAATTAATTACACACTTCATTTTTGAAAAAAATTTCTGTGCACAAATGAAAACATACCAAGAGCATACCTCTTTATATGATTCATTATAGACATTGCAAGATTTTACTATATTGTTATTTATTAGATTTTATAAATTTATAAAATCTAATAAGTAACAATATAGTAAAATCTTATATTACATAGATTACAAATGTTTAAAACTATGATATTAACCATATTTTTTCTACGCATTAAATTTAAATGGTATAAATCAATAAAAGGGACAGTTTTATCCAAATCGATTATCGGTTTTACCCTATATAGGCACTAAAAGATGCACATTGTAAATTTGGATTGTATAAACATGTGCGTTTGTGCGATATGTATTGTACGTCACGATATGCTTGCCATAATTATATGTACTTTCCTGGCTACTGCAGTTACACTATTTAAAATCATCAAGATATGGATAAATTCAAATATATATGTCAGAAAAAAAAGGTTTATATTTTTCCAATGTATTACTGTTTTAAATATATTATCTCGATAAGGCCAAGTAGTTTGTCAGGCTCAGATATATAAAGGCAAACAATATTTAATGCAACGTTTTAGTAGGGTACATAAAAATAACATTTAGGTACTGAAAGCGTTAGCCAAAACTGCTGAAATTTGTACATTTAAAATATAAATGTATAAAAATGTTCAGATATTGCCGCTATAGTATAATATTATAAATCATATTTAAATATTAAATTAATGAACATAAAAATTAGGATACAAAATTATTAATGTTTTTAACTATAATTACGAATATGTTAATCGCAATTTAATATTTAGTTGTATTGTCACAGTGAATTTTAAAGTATATTTGAAGTTTACATGTTTCCTCAATACATTTCTTTTATGAATAAAATATAATTTTTTCATAAAATAAAAAAATTTCAATACAATTTTTTAAATCAATACAGTATTATTTTTTCATCAATAAACCATAGATTTAAATAATGGTAACTAACGTAATATTTTTCTTTGATTTGTTATCATTAAAACATATGCATAAACATAAAATCAAAATCGAAAATAAATTTTATAATGATGACATCGTTCACCAAAAAAATAGAGTAGATTAATTATATTTTATTACAATAGAATTGTCCGTTATAAGTAATTGCATGCATTTCATTAATTATTTAACTTGGTAATTACAATAACGATTAATATTTTTATTCTTTAATTTAAATTTTACTTAATAAAACTAGTACGAGTAAAATATACATCTAAATCGAATATTGTTACTGCTTTTTTCATCGTCCAATTGATTTTTATACCCCCGAAATATAAAAAAAATAGATTTAATAATTCTTTCCAGATAGCAGCCGCTAATTTTATTAACAATTTACCAGTAATTAGTTAACAGTGATTAACATTTGCTTCACAAAAAAACAAGGTTAACAAATTATCATAAAGTTATCGGGCACATAACACTTCACTTATTTACAAAGAAATGGTACAATTGTAAACAGTCTATTAATATGAATAACTATTGAAACCCCGACATCGTCGATCTGTTACGCTTTCGCTTCACAATAATTTCCTCACTTTAATCTTCCATTTGTATTGACGTTGATTAATTATCTTCGCTGATGGGTGAAGCACTCCTGCCAATAGTTAATGCTTTGCTCAAGTCATAAAAACTCTTGACACTTCTCTTCCGCGAATAACGTTGCAGAGACGTCATATTCTTATGCCCAGTTACTCCAGCAACCTCCTCGTTCGAATAGCCACTTTCTTTCAGAACCGAGACAGTTGTCACACGTATACACAGTGATTTGTGTATCGCTTATGCAGTCCTACCTTTTCTGACGACTTTGATAAAAAATTATCCAAAGTTTCTTTTCCCATAACCGCTTTTGACGAGAAACCACTTTTCATCCATTTTGGGAAAATAGTGTCATCAAGTGTAACTGCGGGGAAACGTCTTAAGTAAAGTTTGTGGGCTTTAACAGGGCAGGTTGAACTGTGTTCTGTGCATACATTCTTGTATCTTTCTTGTCACTGTATTCTTTATAAACCAACGAGGCCTTAATATTATTGCTCATTAACAAATTGTATTTATAGCAACATAGTCTTTGCCATTGGCATTGTCGTCTGAATTTAAAATAAATGTATTTCTCTTCAAGTCTCTAAGAATCTTAGTAAGATTCTCACGTCCGCAAAAATTAATCCAAAATAATAAATAATATTGAACAGAACCTCTTCTTGAATTTTAATATCAATTGAACGATTAAAATATCAAAGAATTTTGCGCGTATTTTCAGGGGATATATCGTCATACCTTTTGGACTTTTCTTGGCCACTTCGCAAGTACTGGCCCACCATAGCTTTCAGGATACCATTAGCTCGCCTGAAATCTTCACCCTGCACTATATATTAATTGAACGATTTATTGTTGGTGACGTGAGATACAGTTGAATCGAAGCACGAAAGCAAACGAGACTAGATGGGTCGTATAAATCCTCAGTCTTAGTCTTCAGTTGTGAATAGAACAATCTGAGATAATCACTAAACATCATATTTGGCAGAGTTTCGAATTTCTCGCATAAATTTCCTGATATTAAAAATTGTTGGAACATATGAACGTGTCGCTGCGTTTGCTGATTAGTACCTTTTGCAACAGATTATTGCTTAAGCTCGTCTAACATAATTAATTCCTCTTCCATCAACATGAAGCAAGATTCTTTCTTATTAAGCTCTTTAATATCTTTTCGAAAAGACATTGATAAATCTTGTATAAAACGATCTTTTGATTCTTTAGTCCAATCTTCGTACCAATCTTCGTACCAATGTTGAATTATTAACGTCTTATTCGCGAGTGAATTATTGAATTAGTAATTATAAAAGTATTTAAAAGTTTAAATCCTTCAATGAAGAAAGCTATAACAATAGACTTTCAAAATATTGGTATTTTCAGGCAGAAATATAGAAAGTCTATATTTATTACTTATACTAGTTATTGATTATTTCCCGGCTAAAAATTTAGTCCATTGGATTATTATAGGAGAGATTAATAATTGCTGATCTTGGTATATAATTGTACTGCAGCCATAGATTTAAATAATAGCAACTAGCGTAATATTGTTCTTCGATTTATTATCACTAAAATATGCATAAACATAAAAACTAATTCGAAAATAACTTTATTAATGATTACTTCGTTCATCAAAAAGTGAAATAGTAGATTAATTAATTTTTATCACAAATTGCCCGTTATAATTATTTATTTATATTTGATGAATTAACTTAGTAATTACAATTACGATAAATGTTTTTATTGTTAAATTTACATGTTACCTGTTATAACTACGATTAGAATATATCTAATAGAATTGATTATTTACCGGCTAAAAATGTAGTCCATTTAATTATTATAGTAAATTATAGGTGTTTTGTAGCTATATTTTAAATCTATGACTGTATCTATATTTTTAATCATTGTCAGCAGCTATATATTAAATCTGTACAATAAACTCAATTTCAAACTGAACGGATGCCGTATAATAACATAGGCCATATAGCGATCATCATCGCCTCGATTAAAAAATGATAAGTTATCGATTTTGTTGGGATGTATCACAAATCTGAAGTATAAATTGCACCGTGATTCGTGGAGATTTATTACATCATGTGCGTCGCTGTTAGTTTCTAAAACTGTGCATTCATAAATGTCAGCCGTGTAATATTAAGAATGATTGTAAAATATTGTCAACAATTGCCCGTAGGATGTTAGCAGGTCCTACACAACTTTGTCATTGCAATCATTTCTGTCTGATACATTAACTGTCCATTTTTTGACAATATAACGTCATTGAGGCCTCCATCAATTAATAGGTGTATATGTTGATATATTCATCTAGCGTATGTTAAACATATACAAGGTTAAAAGGAAAAGGATGAATCAGCTGTGTGTACGTATTAGATAATTTAAAATTAAATTTACCAATTTCCACAAAAATTATAAATTCATAATTCAAATTCATACAGATAATCGTGGTAAAGGTTAACATAAATTATATTTTTCCTTACAGAGGGGGGTCTACCCACTAGTAACGATATTAACAGGAGGGTTACGGTGCGTAACCGGGATAGTCGGTCTCTGAAAAACCTATTTTTTTGCGTTAAGTTATTTCTAAATGGCCCCTCAATTTAACGGTTAATCAATATAATAAATAGTAATTATATATATTTTTAATTTAGCCATTTAATTCTACATGTTTAATATAAATGATTAAGTGAAAGTACTGACACATAATAAAATAAAATTGCATAGATAGAAATAATTGTGGTATCCTTAACAGTTGATATAAGTCTAATATATAATCAGTTTAACGTTCTAAATTACTACTTACAATTTTGAATTCAAAATACGTATTAATAAACTAAAAAAATGAATAAATTATTGAATACGTTAGTGAATTAAAAAACTATTGTTTAAATTTGTTCACTTTCAGAATTCCGTTAGATGTCAGCCATTTTGGACGTATAAACAGAGAGGGATTTTAGAATGCTTTTGCAAAGATAGTCGTAATGCATACAATCACTGGTAAATGAATTTTTTTATTATTTTAATAATACATGTGCAGGCTATAAACGTTTAGTTAAGTAATGAAGCAGCACGTTATATTTATATGAATCATAAAATATATTAACTGCAGTTCAGCAAAATTAAATATACTATAGTCTATAGACTATAACATAATTGACGTTTGTATTGCAATTTAATATATGTTTACATCTTAAAAACGACTGTAGTTATATGTACTTTTACTTTTATAGTAATGTTTTAAAATTTGGTAGATTGGTAACTATACTGAGTTGCATATTATAGCCATGGCATAGGCATAGCATACATATAACCACATATAATCATAGCTATGGCAAACGACAAATGTGAACTGGTATGGGTTGTTCTACATGTTAATATAATAATTAAAACATTTTAGGTCTGAGCTATTTTCCATTAATTTTTAATGAGTAAATTGACTAAATTATTTTCTGTGTAACCTTTCTAAGAAAGTTTCTTTAATAGTTACTTATACTATAGAAAGAATATGACATGGCTATACACTATTTCACAAAATGTTATGCTGATGCCAATTTGTTTCCTATTGGCATTGCTATAGTTATTCTGACATTTATAATCTTTCTATGATATTTGAATACTTTTGCTGAATTTTCTAATTAATTTCATTAAAAGTAATTAACTATATTTCCGGCACTTTTTCATTATTATGGCCCACCAATAATTTTTTTAAATTTATTTAAAAAAAACAGAAAGCACAAGAGGAATATGTATTTGAAACATAGACGAAAAAACAAGACTAAAGACAGGATATTGTTTACGCAGATGTAGAAAAAAGTTCTGCAGAGGCACATTCCCAAACTGCTGTCTCCACATGAACTCTATGAGTTAGCTGTCCAGAAGACTTTGGTGTGTCCCACATTTGCACTTGTTCCTTTGTTTGGCGCATTAGGATTGACACATCAGGATATTGAGGTGCAGCTCCCATATTGAAACAAGCGATAATAAGATAAGCAATTTGAAAATGCCGAAAATAATGTCAATTAAAATTAGCCGACCGTTTAAACAATTCATTTTAAAATAAAATACAAAAAAAAATTTGGTGGGCCGTAATAACGAAAAGTGCCCATATTTGTTTTGCAAAAAAGCTTGGCAAACTGTAACATATATTAGCAATCGGATAATAAATGCAGTTTGTTTTCCGATCACTATACGGATCGAATTTCATAATCGAATAATATAATGTGAATACCTATCTATACCAGTTTCGTACCCGCTGTTTCAAGACGCTATCATAAGTTGTGTCTAAAAATAGCTACAGCGTATTATGACATCTTGTAGCCAGTCATATCTTGTTTGTAACTTCTTGTTTTTATTGTACTATTCATAAATACTTGTGTTGTGTTTAGATACAAAGAAAACTGTATTTACAAGTATTATATACACATTACCCGGCTTATGTAACAAAAAAGCGAAGTTAGCTCATTTTGCATACACCATGTAATAGAGCTTCCCAATCAACGATACGTATTTAATACGTATTTATCTTGGCCGCCAAACAAAAATACGTATTTTTTAATACCAATAAATGCCCCAAAAAATACCTAAAGATACTTAAAGATACGTATTAATAATAAATATTAATTTTAATATTAATACAAAAATACGTATCTATGTAATGGGGTTACAATTTAAAATATATCACTCATTTTTTTGTGCGAGCTAACACCCTTTTTGCCATTTTTGGCTAATAAAATAATATCACGGCTTTTTGCTGTTTGTAGATCACCGCTGTTATGCAAATAACTGTCACTAGAAATGCTAAACACGCTAATATATTCTTGAAATGTCATGTGGTCAAAACTGTCTAAAGTGGTTGTTGCTAGACAAAGTTTGGTAACCTAACAACCATTGCTATGCGAATATGTTTTTAATCTTCAGTATATAAAGTATCCATGTTGAAAATATCAGCCTAATCGGTAAAAGTTTATTTGATATTATTGGATATACAGACATTGAAATCGCCGTTACTATGCAAATACCTGACCTTATCAACGGCAACCAAACTAATCTTTTATTATAGTATATTTTGAATGTTGTTATTAAACTTTCATGCGATCTTTTTTCAGACCACGGCTATTAGACCACGTACATATTAGTTGTGGTTCTGCCTGATCTCAAACTTCCCTCCCAGAAAGATATGTAAACTTGAATAATATATGTTGTGCATTTTCCTTAAGTAAATCACGGTGCTCACATATATTGATTAATTTTACACATTGACATTTTCAATTTATACTTTCGCGACTAAAATTACTGTTTCAATTTATTTCAATAACTTTTATGATTTAATGTATAATTTTACACATTTAGAGAGCATATTTACACATTCATTGTTACTTTTTTCAATGAGTAAATTTAAAATTTATTTACTATTTCAATGTGTAAATTAATACTCAAATGTGTAAATTTGAGATGGAATGAGTAAATTTACTTATTGATAACTCTGCGAGTGTCAATTTACTGGCTAAATGATTATATTGTATATTATTATAGATGGCCATTTTAGAGGGTATAGGGGTGTTTTATAGAGTAGGTATAGGCTATATATTATAGGGATATTGTATTATAATTAATTATTGCAAAGACCCATTTTGATCAAGATAGTGTAGCCATTGTAACCTTTGGCCCTATGAAGTTGCCTTTATGCATTGGTCTCTGGCATAGTGACAAAAATGAGCATACAAAAAGGAGCGTAAAGTACCAACGATTCTGACTGCCAAAAGAAGGCTTGTCTCAAGACACTGGATTAATATGCAGTTAATATACATAGTTTGAAAAGGGTGAGGTGAAATGTCAGTAAAAATAAATGTTGAAGTTTAATACATGATTGATCCCTCTTTGGTTGAACACACTTAATGAAGCTTCTCTTGGCAGTCAGAATCGTTTGTACTTTACTCTTTTTTTTGTCTGCTCAAATAACGTATCTTAAATTGGTGTACTCAATTAAATTTATACATAGGCCTATAATATACATAACTTTAGAAATTCTTAAATGAATTTGAAAATTTGATATCTATTCTATATACTATGTAGATTTTCTGTGTATAATGTATACAAAATTTATTAAATTCAGACATCGAAGCCTACAATCACCAATGAAAACATCTTACAGACTGAATTAGCGAGGTATTGCTAAATTAGTGAGTGCGTCCGCAGTATCACTAAAAATCGCAATTTTAACGAGACCTTGCGAAATTAGCGACCTCGCTTTTTTCTTTGTGAAACTCAATTCTCGTTAATTTATCAATTAATGACGTATATCACTAAATAGCGAGCCCGCTATGCATAGTGAAACACCACCCAGGCCTGTTTTACATAGAGCTATGTTTGGATTGTAAAAAAATTTATAAATAATATTTAGTGGTTTGATGATAACTCATTCCTTTTTTGACCTTTCTGCAGTTTAGTCATGAATGTTGATTTTTCCTTTAAACCATCCTGATATTATTATAAAATGTTGTTTTTTATTTGACAGTTGCTTTGATAATTTCTGGTTCTTTATTATTTGTTTTGTGTTGATGTTTAGGATTTGAATAGCATGTATCCAACCATATACTATTCTAAGACAGGCTGTACACTTTCAATATTTCTGTTTGAACTGCAGATATATGCTGTCTCAGCACATTTGTGTATTTTGTTACCTGTTGGGATTTGTATTAAATATGTAACACCATCAAATTAAATGTAATCACCTGTGGGCACTTAATTTCCGTTTTATAATTGATAAATGAACAACAAACGAATATGACAAGAAGAAACACTGCTTTGTTAATATAACCTCGTCTGTGCTTGTGACCTGTGTTTTGGTAACTTAACACAGCTCTACTGTCGTGATATACCGCGCACAACTGATTAACACAGTTCATATCAAAATCAATAAGCTAACACGATAGAAACAGGGTAGAGTATAGCGAATGTGTATAAATGGGCGGTCGCTAAACACCTATTATTCCCTACTTGTGAAGCTAAGTTTGTTATTCATTTGGAGTGATAATCAAAATAGGATAAGTAAGACCTATTATAGTCAAAATATCTCTTAAAAAAGCAACACCAGATAGTTTGACACTAAAGACACCAAACTTTGTAAAAACAATAACAAGTTCTAATTTGTTGTGTTGAATGACAGTTTGATACCAATGTCACAACTTTTACAAGTTTTATAAGAAGGCATTTGCAAATAAATATTTAAAATGAAAAGAAAAGGGTAATTTATTTATTGTTTACATTTTTGGCTGTGCCTGAATAAATAAGATAATACATGAAAATGCATTATTAGATGTAATATTTACTAACAGTTTTGTCATACCACTGGATGATCATCTTTAGGGATGCAATTAAGATTTGAAAGCCACTAGCCCTTTTGCCGAGTGGAGTTTAAACAACTCTTTATATTTATATAAGTATGTTTATTCTTGTTTTGCGTAATATTATATATTTCTATATAATACACATTTCATAAATTAAATAATTAATTTCAATGATTATTCTGATATTATATATGCCATCTAATAATTGTTCATATTAAACACAGGTACTCAAACCACTTGTGAATATTGCCTCAATTCACAAGGGTATTCCCAACCTGCTTTCCTAAAAGTATTCTTTATGAAATGGAATACTTGTAACCGACTTGTGGACTTGTGAAAATCACTTGTCAATTACACTTGTGCTTTATGAAAACAGCCCCTTGATGTAGCTATGTATAAAATTATTACTTCAATATTTAATGTTATATTAAGATTTTTTTCATCCTAAAGTATGTAATTGTAAATTTAACAATATATGTAGCAATGGATATACAATTGATGCTTAAATACACTTGAATTTAATAAATAGAATAAAATATACTTCAATTATAGCAATTTTCCTTTAGCATACTTGAATTTTGACATTTTTACATAGGCTACACCATTTTTTGTATGAGACATTTCTAAAGATGTCATACTATAAATAAAAAATTTCTATGCTCTGCGCATATTACCTACTATCATCATAGTTTATGTGATACTTTTTGTATCACATGGAATTTTTGTTTTTAGAATTTCAAACATACATAAATTTTCACACATTTGGCGGGACATATACTTGAATTTTATTTTGGTAATAGTGTGCTGCCAGCCTGGATATACCTAAATAGCAATGAAGCAAAACACAAAATTTGTTGGTATTTACTAAATTTTATTTTATTAAAAGTTAAGACTAATTCAATAAACAGACTATATTAAATGTATAATAAATACCAATTCATGTATATACTAAAACCGTTTATGTTGATACTTATCTAGCTAATAGTATTGTATAAATATATGAAAAAAATAAGTTATTATACATAAAATAAGTATGGTGTATAAAATGATATTATGATACAGATTCTAGTAAAATATATACATAGTTAAAATAAACATATTATATTTAAATGTATGACTATAAAAAAGTGAGTTCTAAGGAGCTTCGGGTAGTTTATATAAACCATGATCTAAAAGAACATATTCATGAATACAGAATAGTTCACCAGAAAGTTCTTAACCATACAAATGATTAGGACAAAATAGGGGTAAAAATAACATTTAAAAAAATGTAAAAGTTAAAAACCCAAACCCCACACAATTTTTTGGTTTATTTTTGCTGATCTCAAAATTGTTGCTGATGTTTGGGTGATCTCTTTCCGGGACAGCCTCAAAATCTGGGAAGGGTGACAGCCTTGGTTTTGTATTTTATCTATCTGTAAAAAAGATTTTGTGATAAAGATATAACCGATTTTTCATATTTCTGATCATTTATAAGTTGTCTGTCTGCAAAGTAATATCAATAATTAAAAAATAATGCATAATTTTCGTTTTTCTGAAATGTATTATTGAGATATAGTGTTTATTGTTTGAAATCCCATTTCCCATAATAAAGTTTACATATAATTTAATTTGTTTAGGTTTTGTTTTGGTCGATGATCTCATGTCTCTGAATAGTATGCATCGGAACACCCGGGAGGAAGTGATGGAGGTAGCGAAAGAGAGCCACTTATCTCGTAACAATCTTCCTCGATTTGAGCTCCGTGTAAACTTTAAGGGAGACTTGATCAGAGCTACACATGGTCGCAATCTCACTAGAGTAAGACAGCTCCATAATTGTAATGTATATTTTATCTAATTTAATATTCTTCAACAGGTATTAATGTTAATTGTTCTTAGTCTTCTCTAGTCTTTAATACATCTATAGTTAAAAAAGATCACTTGGTTATGTTACTAAACTTTATACTGTTTTCCAACACGTTAAACGTGATACATTTGACATTTGTCCTGATTATTTTATAATTCTCGTAAATATTATAAAACTCGTATGAAATAAGAGCATTTGGGGCGGGGGTATCAAGGTTTCCCATCCGCCCACAAAAAGCTCGAAAACTATAAAAAAATATATATATATAATATAAGACTTAAATATTTTTTTTGCGGTATTATTCGTCAAACCAAAATGTGTTCGCTACGACCGCAAATTCATTTGATACTTAAATCTACCAAATTAATGTTTAACGTTAATTTGAAAAGGTATCCAGGTGTCTTGAAAATAATTTTTATGTTTTGAAAAGACCTGAAAAACCCGCATCAATGCATTTATACACATAGTACAAGATGGCTATCAGAAATTTAAAAAATAGTTTATAATTATGCTAGCCTTTGAACACCGAGTGGCCATCGTTATTTTCTAAAGACTTATATCTACTCAATGAAGGTGTCAGGAAACCTATCGTACATGCCTCAGAATTGTTTGTTTTCCCATGAAGCAGTTCCATTTAAATTAAAACACAACAGTACCCGTATTAATAAATTATAATGTAAAATAATAATATTATAATAACGTATTTATAATGTAATAGTAACGTATTATAAAGTGCCTTTAGTCTATCTATTCATGTGCTTGAAAGCAAGCAGAAGTCCAAAAATGTATTACACCATATTCCGATGTTTTTTAGTATACTTTATCATATTTTCTTACAGGATAGCCTGATGTAGGTTAAAGATCATATAGGTCATTTCTGTAGCTCTGTAAACATTGTTATTCATCACTCATATGAAATTGTTAATAAATCGATTGTAGTTTAATAATTTTTTATTTGTTGTATATAAAAGAGGAATTTATTTTATGGGAGGATTCCGTCTGTTCTCTGAAAAACAAAACTATATAGACTTTTATGCGGCTAATATCCCGAAGATAAATCTAACTTCTCCAGGTCTAATTTAAATTTGTTTATTTTAATTATTGTAGAATCCGTTTCATCCCAACACAAAGGTCAAGCGTCTTATGGAACTTATTATTGAGCGAATCTGCAACAACATCCATGAATATGATCTTCAGAATTTTTCAGAAGTCTTCATCGTCGAGTAAGCATATACAATAATTGTAGGGTATTGTAGTTGTTTAGCTACACTTAAAAAACATAAACAAAAAAATTAAAATGCCGATATTCATTTCGGGCGATAGATGTATATTACGATCAAAATTTGTTATTGATATATGTTTCGATTAAAACATTTAAAATTACCCTACTTGTTTCTAAAATCTACAATAATATTGGATTCATATTTTCATATAATTGTAATTGCTATCGTTCTCAAAAATACTAGAATAATGTCTAGAATATTCACAAAAAATAAACGGTTTACAGTCAAATTATACCGAAGGCAAAATGTACTCGCCAACTCAGTATATAATTTTGATTAAAATGATTGCTAAACTAGAAAATTAATTAGATTATACAAAATTACATAAGGTAAGTTTTAATTATGTGGGGACATTTTAACCCGATACCAAATTAAACACAAATTATCATTTACTTACACAGTCCAGATTTAGTTTTGAATTCGAAGAAACATTCACGACTTTTAGGACCAATATATAGTTTCCGACAAAATTGCCATGAATAAGTGTTTGACAAAGTCTTTAACAAATTGGATTAAAATTATTATTTTTTAATTAAAAAGTCTGTATTTCCCTCTTTAATTAAATCACCGATTAATGTATACACAGCATATTACAGTATTTTTTTAGTTCGGGATGTTTGAAAATACTGAAAATGATAAATGCTTAAGATAAATGGATCAATTCGTAAAAATTTCAATAGCACCGACCGCATTTTCTGATTTATAACGGGCACAAATGAGCTAAGTTATGTGTTACGGGGTTAACCAATACAAAGAACTGACATAGATGACCGCTGATTCGATCGATTAGTTTTACCATCATACTATACTGCAGGTGACAGGGCATTAATTATCACAATTCTCTCTTCTCAGTTCCTCTATATAGTTGTCTAACATGTGGACCAATCTCTTCAAACAATTTATACCCTTGCTTTAGCCAAAGGTGATAACTATTGCACATTTAATAATTTTAATGTGTCATAACACTTTCATGTTTTTTACACTTATTTGATTAAATATACTCTTCTATAATTTATTATGGGTATATTTACTATTTTTAGAGTACCGTCGAAAAATTAAATATTTTCCTGCAAACCCTTGATTTTTATTCTAATTTTTACAGTATTGAACACTTTTTAAAAGAACTGGAAATTTCCAAAGCACTCAAATGATTTTTCTATATATACATAAATGTTTAAAGTAATCCGAAAATCTTTTCATTTTATTTTATCTGTATAATCGATTGTGAGCTCATAAATCGTTAATTGTAGTTAATGAGTTCTGAATCGTCGGTGAATGCCTTATCAACTTTACCTGTTACCTATTTTTTTAAAGTAAATTACATTGTACACTCTATTATTGTTCCATCACCGTAATACTGGGTCCATATTATCAATCCATAATATTCAGAACGTTAATGTCCCAGCGCTACATTAGCCCAACCGAATATGTGCAACATGTTAGTGTTAATATCTGCCTGAACGACCGAACAGGGATATCATGCGCCGTTTGAGTCGTAAGGGTCGACTCAACAACAAGTCTCTACGCAGCCTACTGGGCCCCAGTGTGGAGGGACTGGATTTGCGCGGCTGTCTACTCACCAATGTCTCCCTCACTCTTATCGTCCAGCGGTGTCCCAAGCTGCGCTGGATCAACCTCGACAATCAGAGCTACTTTGTCACCGACTCGAGTCTAGCTCGCTTGCTCAAGGTTTGTGGGTACCCGTGAATACACTCCAGCTAATGGAATCAATTATTAACACTAAAAATAAACTATACGTAAACCTTTTTTTATTTTTTAAATATTTTATTTCATAAAGTTATATAATACATATAATGTTGAACAAAGCAACGACTGGTACCATGCTCTTTCGGGTTTTATAAATTTTACATATCAAATTAATAATATGATTTAAGAGAATATTGTATTTATCACTCGTTTATTGAATACACAAATATATATTATGTTTTTATAAACTTTCTGGTTATTTTCAAATGTTATTTTCAGAGAGCCTATCGGAATTTAGAAGTGACTTGTTTCGATGTCTTGCTCAATAATCTTCTTAATAATAGTGACATTTACTTTTATCCGTTGATTTATTCTTATCTTATTTTCTCTATTACATCTCTGTACAATAAGCGTGGGCTGGATGTTACTTTTTTTATTACAACAGTCCCATTCACCCAGCTCAGCTCTCTATCTCTTACTAATCACTTTTCTTCAATGAATGGATTCATAGAACCTTAGGACAGTTGACATATCGTTTGGGGCGGGGGGTATATATTGATCTCGAATCCATGTATATTTTACTACTTTCCTATTCCTGCGATAAGTTAACTAGTGTTGATCATTCTTCCTTCAGAGCACGCCCTCCTTGGAATCCATCAACCTGGGCGGCTGCCATCATCTCACCAACCGCGCCATCGATAGCCTTCTCCGCTTCACAGGCACCTCTCTTAAGTCTATCGTTGTGACCAACATACCGTCTATCGACCAGGCGGCCCTACTCCGTCTTCTCACAGAGACAACGGTGCTGCGGCATATTAACATCGGATACCGATCCGACATCTCCCCGGAATATCGGGAGAAAATGGCGGCGGTTGCTAGTGATCATGGTTTTAAATTGGTATTGCGCCATATTGAAGATGTGACTATAAGGAAAATTCCAGCTGTTGATGTGTCGCTTGATTCTCTGGCTGCTCAAGCAGCTATAGACTAACTACTTCCATTGTGTTCAGCATTGTAATGCAGATACAAGAAGAGCTAATTTATTTATCTGAAATTATTTATGCCTATTCATGCCAAAATCATCCAACAGTGTTTGATTGTTTACTGCACAAGATTTGTTTGAGCTGTTGTTCTGAAATTGTCAGTACCTATTTACTAATACTTCCTTAAATACACTTTTGATTTCATATGCTTCTGTATAATAACCTAGAGAATTTGATTTTTTAAAAATTGTCTCAAAAAGTATTTAATCTTTTGGCCTAAAACTTTTATTAATTAACCACATTTTGGCATACGTTTTTACATAATTTTTTCACTTTTTTTCTAATACATTATTGACTCATCTTTATTGTTAAAATATAATACTATAGACAACTATCCAACCATCCGATTATAGGATAAATTCGAATATAGTTCTATTAGCAAATATTCGGTTAATTTGAACACCCCTCCCATTAATATATGGCTTTAGTAAGCTTCAAAAAGCGCCTGCTTGCTAGGTTTAATTGAGTAAATTTGAAAAAATGATAGCTCCTTTATTGTTCTGTTAGTAGTATAGTGTGAGCTGGCATTAGATATTTTAGTGTAGTCCTATTTATTTGTGAATATCTTTTATATTTATTAATATTTTCTAAAATTTTGTACTGTGAATATTGTAAAACTCAATCTGCGTGCGACGACACGATAAAAACATCCAGTTTTGTTTAGTTGTGTTTCTTTTTTAAATGAACTGCCTTGTTCTACTGTGATGTTCTATTTTGTCTTTATATACAGGGGAAAATGTTGTGTATTTTATTGAGCCTTTTTATCAATCTAATGTAACTCATTTCAAATGTGTTATTTTTAAATGGTTAATAATTTCATACATGTATAGGTTTGTAACTATCAATTTGTACACATTTATTACTTTTTACCCACTTATTACTTTTTACAAAAATAGTTTAGAATGTATGTAGAATAGTAAAAAACCGGTGTCATAATGAAATAATGTTTTTCTGTAAATAAATTATAATTATTTTTACGTCTTTTATTTAATTTTTTAGAGCATTGCCCAGTTTTTAATAAACAAAGTGATGTTAAGTTTAACTGATTTTATATATAATCCCCGCCTTTGTTTGTAGCTACATGAGGCACCATGCCATTATTGCTAGGTTGATTCCAGCTACTGGTCAAATAAATTCTGATGTTTTATACTAGTCGCCATGAAGGCGCTGTAAACATAAATGTCGAATTTTTATTATTATAACTAACATAAATCTACCATCGTGCCAAATTTCGAATTTTATTTTTTTAAAGTTTTATATTATTCGTCAAGAAGGCGTTGTGAACCGAACGTAAATGTTGAGTTTTTATTATTAGGCCTACTATAACTAACAAATCTACCAGCGTGCCAAATTTCGAGTTTCACTATATATCTGAAAGTGGTCAAACTATAATTCAAAATATTTCACAGATATCTTAAATTTATTCTATGTTCTAATAGATCATTAAATGGGTTAATCGATTTGCTATTTTTATCATATAAGTAATAAGCTACTAAAAAATTTAGGATAATTATTTTATTTATATACAGTGAAATCCGCGTTTGTCGAATCCAAATGATTCGAATTTCCGCTTATCTCGGAATATGTTATGGCACTAACAAAAGTTTCTATTTAACTGATATTAAAAAATACGGATAGGGGAATTTATTTAAGTCGGTTATCCGGAAAATTCGAATAACAATATCTTCCCCAATTAGTCTCATATTTTGCACATATGTCAGATAGCAAAGTTATTACCATTTCATGGGGTATTCCCCAATCTGAGGAATTTACGCCAGTACTCAATCAGCTTATATAGTTAGTAAAATATTAAGTTTCTTGCTTATATATATTATTTGACAATGATACATATTATGTATACTCTCTTTCACTTTTTTCATAGACACTGCATAATTTAATAATTATTATCCGGAATTCTCATTATATTATAGTTTCTAGATCATGTTATATAGAATTATATTGAAAAACGAAATTATGTTAAACCTCTCACTGAAGTTATTAACTGTGAGTTAACAAGTTAAATACTATATTGCGTCTTCAGTGAAGACGCAGTATAGTATTTTTTTGACAGTAGTGATAACACTATAATTTACTTGTGTATAAATATGCTTATCATTTCTACGTTTTTAAAAAGTCTAAATACTAAGCAATTGTTAGTATTTAGATTAAAAAGTTTGTACTATATTTTTTACTCATTTCCGGATAACTCGAATGTTTGGATAATTAATAAATCATTTATTTTAGGATGGGTCGAAATAAATACAACCTTCAAATATTTATTGATCGTCCCCCTAACGGCAAAAAAGATTCTGTTTTAGAATTCTATTATGAAACATTAAAATTATATCATTTTTATATCTAAGAGAAGTTTCTATTTACAGTTAGAGTTCTCTATTGATTTCGGAGGTGTGTGCTGCCTAACTCAGTTGATTGTGCTGAAAAAGAGTCATTACCCAGTGGAAAAATCTCAGTTGGCCCAACGGTGAAACATAACAGTAGGCCCAATGGATATGTTGACGCAGTTTGCCAACTGTTAGCCAACGGCGTAAAGTAGCAGCAGCGCCAACGGTTAATATATCGATATAATTTATTACACTACTTACAGTAGTATATGGTGTTATACGCTATTTTTTTAGCAATTTAACAGTTATTATCACTAGGTCCTAATATTATGTATTAATACAATTCATGTTTGTTACATTTATTTGTAATAAACCAACATTATAGTATTACATAATATTTAGAAACTTAATAAATAACAGTTAAATGGTAATAAAAACTATGAATATATTACAAATCACACTAAAATGAACACGTAACGGAATTGCATACAAATGTTTACTGAATAATTAAAATTCTCATTTATGAAATATATATCTGAACTTATAGAACTGTGGAGTTATGAAATTAATTGAATATTAACAAACAATCGGATTAATTATAATTGAATATAAAGATAAACGAAATTATTTCAATAAATGTATTTTATAAGTGTTACAATAAAAATACCTATATTAGACATTCCGACTTTTGACAATGCTTTGATATATTAAAAGTCAATAGCTGTTATTACTGTAGTACAGTGTATAACTACTTTGAGAGTTATATGAAATAACAAATTGAATGTTCAGAGTACAAAAATATACAAAACAGCACTTAATGTACAAGTATCCCTGCAAAATATGTAGCACCATTTATATAAGAAAACCAATTAAGAACAGTCTAGTAGGTGGAAACATATGATGACAGGGAGATAAATTTGTATAATCAAGAGATACTAGAATTAGTACATAAATAAAAGGAGTGTAAAGGTTTGTTACATTAAGTAGAAATACGTAATCATTAAGATTCCGATATAAATAAACAAAAATGTTAATCATATGAAATATAATAAACTCAAATGCAAACACTATTTTTCTTCTTCTCTAGTTCTGTCTATAATTATCATAATAATACTAACAAATTGGAAACATTAGCAATAAATTTGTTACATATCCGGAATAACAGGATTCTTTTAAATACGCTGATTAAAATTAATAACCAAAATTTAAAAAAACAAATACAAAAGTCGCGTAGTGTGAAAGAAGTGTTATACATCGTCGTCATCACTATAACTAAGACAGACGACCTTTTCCTTAACGGGAGATTTTCGTCTTTCGATAGTGGGCGCTTGTTCTGTAATCTTTTTGCCTTACCCCCAGCACGATCCTTGGAAAATTTCAAAGCCTTAATGGTCTCTTCTTCGATCAGCCGATCCGCAGATACTTTATCAGCATACAAACATCGGATCACATCTAAAAATGAGTATGTAAAACATAATATAATAATTTGATGTTAATAAAAAAATGTAGCTCTTGTGACAAGAATACAGGAATGTATAGGAATATATATCATTAAACACCAGAAATTCTTTAGGGGCCACCCTTGGCTTAAAAATAAAACGATAATATAATCCAGTACAATAGGTCAATATTGTA
The DNA here is from genome assembly GCA_034780555.1 of Coelogynopora nodosa. Classification (NCBI taxonomy): domain Eukaryota; kingdom Metazoa; phylum Platyhelminthes; order Proseriata; family Coelogynoporidae; genus Coelogynopora; species Coelogynopora nodosa. The sequence continues at coordinate 1,635 of JAUZND010014152.1, read as the reverse complement.
ATATTTCTACATTATGATCAGGGCTCACTTAATAGTAAGAAAATAGGACATATAGCTTAAAATATAAAATTCTACCATTATGAATAAAACTTAAAAATAAATTATATATATAGCAGTCACACAAAGTGATTCATAATTCAAAGTACTAATTAACAATTCAGAAGCAATAAACTAAAGCAAAACGTTACAAGTTTTTAAAACTTTACAAAGATTTGTCATGCAGTTGACATGAAATACTACATGGTAAAGCAATGCAATTGTAATTAACTAAGCATAGAATTAATTCTACAAAATTAATTTATTTACAGGTATATAATTGAAGCTGCAAAATGAGAACTATTTATGACTATTGTAGCTGTATAAGTATAATTCTAACAGTACTTATTTTTTATCAAATTTCTGTATAGTGTTAAAACAAAATGTGCCTGCAGTGTACTACAATTTAAAAAGTTTGTCTTTAATTTTACTTCTTCCATAGTAACAACTGCAATTAAAACATACCTTTATATAATGTTAGAAAAACCGATTTGAAAGACAATTCCATCTCTGAAAATTCGGATGGTGGAGCTCGCTCTTTTAATCCCTTCCCCGGGAAATTTATGGCAATCTGCATATCGTTGGTCAGCGTCACATCTAACATTCGCCGAATAGTGTCACCCAATGACTTCCCTTTGCAGAAAATTAAAGATTTGCGCTGCAAAAGTGTATGAGTAGAGAAAATATACATTAATTTAAAGTTATATAGCTGGAAATACTTTGAACAGACGATAAATACATATAATACTCAATAATATTTTCTAACTTACTGAATTGGTAGTTAATATGAATTATGTAAGTTGATTCATTATTTAATTTAAATCATGTTAATAATAATCGAAGTAATTGTCATATTAATGAGTGAACCATAGATAAATAATTAAATTACCAGATGAACGGTTTTTCAAAATTCGTGGCAACCTTTAGTACCTGATAGGAGGGGCGAATTCGATCTATATTTGTCTAGAAACACTAGTCGATTAGTTTTCTTTCAAGTAAAAATAGTTGCCATAATTTAAAACCGCGTAGTTGGAATTTCACTTCAAGCTGTTTAGCAAATGAATTTCTATGATAGAAACTCAGTGGTATTTTTAAAGAAATTTCACATATTGGAAAACTCACTATCAATAATAAAATAGAAGATATATTAATATAATTGGGACTCGTTCTATGGAAATAAGTTATAACATAATTTAAACAATATGTTTGCATAAGGAAAAACATTAATTGACTGTATAACTTAAGCTGGTAACTACTTTTTAGTATTTCCACAACATGTATTTTATTAATTAAATATAAAATCATATTTAAAGCGAAAAATATAAAACTGAAAACATCTGAGAGTATTACTGTATATATATAGAAGTCTACCATCATTTTAATAATAGCGGATATAATTATACACTTATATAAGTATATGTAAACAAGGTGATATAGAAAAATCTCTGTAGAATTTATATATTGCGACTGATAATTTATTAGATATATTACAGAGCTGTTTACCCTTAGTGATACAAATGCAGAATTTTATACCACTGCAATGTGGAATTTAGGGGGTGCATTGCGGAATCCTGGGGAGGGATAAAAATTAAAAAAGCA